>JAJHUR010079631.1:0-13320 GCA_027495735.1 Lutjanus campechanus | reverse complement strand
CCCCAGAAAAAAAAAAAAAAAGTTTGGGAAACACTGTGCTGAATGATAAGAATATGGAATTTTATTTAAAGGAGCTTTACAAACCACTCAAGGACATCTTACAGACAGTTAAAAACATGGATCAAGACATCATAAAATCAAACAACATTTGCAGTATTTGAAGGTGGAGAGAGAGTCAATGTTCTGAATGTTGTGGCAGGGAACAGAACGGCTGAAGTGGTCAGATGGTGTAATGATTTGGATAGTAGAAAAGGATGTGAGAGTTTGGGAGGGTGCGTAGATATGAAGGAGATCAGAAAGATACAAAGGAGAAAGGTTATGAAGGAGAAGGAGAAGCAGAATCTTGAAATGATTAAACAGGGAGCAAGTGAAGTTGCTGAAGAACAGGAGTGATTTGATCTATGGAGGGGGTTCTGGTAATGGCAGCTCAATTCTGGACAAAATTAAAGTTTATGAGAGGAAGACCAAAGAGAATACAACTAGAATAGTCATTACAGGACATAATACAGGGTATGAATGTGAGGTGCTGTTAGGTGTAAGCAATGGACAATTAATATCAAATAACATTGTTAATGTGTGCTTCCAGAGACAATGTGCTGTCCTGGATGGCACCCACTCTTAACTGAAAGGGGAAAAGGAACTAAGGAATAGTCAAGCTTAGCCAAGTAGATTTAGTGCCTATGGTGAGGAGATTCTCAGTTTTATCACTGTAAAGTTTGAGAAACTTGTACAAAAACCTGGAAAATAAATCTTAATTTCTAGTAAACAGTCAGAGAAGGTAGGGGTTGGAAGAGTGGAAGTAGGTTGGTGGAGAGATAGAGCTGGGTGTCATCTGCATAACACTGAAAATAAACGCAGAATTCTCCTTTTTTTAAAAATCACTGAATTCTTTGATTCATTGGTTTCACATTCACCAAGTCACACAATAACAGAAACTAATTGAGGTATTGTTGAAATGGCTTCTCGTTGGAAAAGATGGTTTCGCATCAGAAAAGGCTGGCTAACAGCAAAGTTAAACAGTGAAAATACTCTAAATATAGCATGGACTTAAACTGATGTAGATTTTTTTAGGTGTCTAAAATTCTGCTGCTGACCCTGTCCACAGCTGTACATTGCTTATGTAGCACCCTGAAACATATTATTTCAGTTATTTGCTTATTTATTTTCTTTGCTTATTTTCTTGCTGATTATATCAGTGTGTCCAGTTAAAAACATTTCATTTAAATAAGTATCTTGGTTAATTCATATTTTTATTATTAAAATTGTTTAAAAAAAAAAACTTACCTGTATACTTACCTCCTGTGAAGAGAGAGAAGTTGCTGTACTTACCCTTTAGAAGAGAGCGCTGTCACTTTAAGAGAGTCACGGAGATGTGCCGTATGCAGGCTGAAGTAAAATATGCATGTACTGAACTGAGGGATTCTTGTTAATAAAAGTTACAAAAAGAAGATGGACGTGTTTTTTGACAGTACATTTTAAGGGTTCAACACTTACTGTATCTTCTGTGCTGCTGCTCCTCTCTTCTTGTTCAAACTGGGGTGTGTCAACTGCCATCTAAGTACACTGACTATAGATAAGTAAGTCATACAACCACACTTCAAATAGTTTGAAATATCCATTTAAGGTTACAGAATAATGGGGTAAAAGAAGCCAGCAACACTGTTGATGCAAACTGTTGTCAGTGGTATCCAAGTCACATGCTCATGTTAGGTGCATAAACACATCATAAACATGACTTCTCTAAACTTGAGATCACAATAATGACCTCATGTTACTCATCTGTTCAGTTTATTGGGAAGTTCCAAAGTAGATTTAGTGCCTATGGTGAGGAAGGGAGCGGAGGTGTGGAAGCAGGCTTGGTGGAGATAGAGCTGGATGTCATCTGCGTAGCACTGAAACTGAATGCAGAATTCCCTGAAAAAAAATGCCCAGGGGTAGAAGGTAAATGATAAATAGAAGGTGGCCCAAAATAGAGCCCTGGGGAACACCACCTGTAACTGTGAAGAGCTGTGATCTCAACTGTTAAATGGAACAAACTGAGTGTGGCTGGACAAATAAGATCTAAACCAGGCAAGAGAGGTGCCAGTGATGCTAATCTCTCCGGGAGGCTGTTATGTGACATGGTATTGAAGCTGGACGAACAAGTATGGTTAAAAGACCAGAATCGGCCATCATCTACAGGTCACTGTCTCTGAACTGTGAGAGGAGCGAAAACCAGACTGAAATTGTTCAAACAGCATGAAACTAAGTGACAACTGTTCTTTCAAGTATTTTCTTTTAAGAATAATTAACATTTCTTATATTATTCTGGTGGCCATGAAGGCAGGTAAACTATAGGACTTGTCTGCAGACATATTTACTAATTTATTAGTTTCTCCGCTAAGACAGACAGTCAGACATTGGATCTCAAAAACATCCATATATAGCACTAGCTAGTTCCGTGAAAATATTGATTTGTCCTTTCTGGACTTCTGCACTCTCATTCTAAGGTAACAAACACAACAATTCTTTAGATTATACACTGTTGAAAACATACTTATAATATTATATTCCTTTTCTGCCCTATTCTGTCAATATATCCCTGTAAAACAATAGTTGTCTAGATGTTTTAGGATGTTTGAAAATCTTTGAAAAAACTTACAGGGGAATATAATCAGTCAAAAAACAAACAGAACAACAAATTCTTAACAAATATATTTATTGTTGTTTCTAGGATACAGTTGTTGCCTGCAAAATAACAAGCACTTTCACATTCACAGCAACACCCTTTGGACATAGCATAGCATTTCATCTCTAAAGGTACACATATTGACCTTATGTCCAGTTTACGAAGTTGTACATAAGGTTTTGGCGTGCAAGAACAGTTAAGCAAATGTTTGGAAGCTGTACTGGATCTAGACAGATAGATGAAGACTCTGACCGTGATTAATTGGAAATAATACTGAAAATAATACTGGTTCAGGCTGACTTATGATGTTGATAGCAGACAGCTGTCATAACCGGAAAAATCAAGCTTTTGCGGAATCTGAAGAATAAATAAAGGAATTATGCAATAACAGTTTGACCAAAAAGTATTTTGTATTTGGACAGGTAATATCTTAAACATTTACTCTTGAAATTTCAGAGCCCCTGCAGTGACATGTTAAAAGAGAACATTCCTGGTACATAAAGCAACATTTAAGGAACTCAACATTAAATAGTACAGTAAAAAAAAAGAAAAGCAGTTAATTTCAATGTTTTCTCAGCTGATGATAACAGAAAGCCAAAGAGGACACATGCCTCCTTTTTAACAGATTAAATTCAACCAAACAGAGCAAAAGTGGTTTATTTTAAAGACGTTTAAATCCTTTATGATGACCATACAAACTACCTCTGTCAGGCAGAGCTAGTGTTCATTCAGTTGAAGTTGTGTGAAATCTAGATTTACTTTTGATGAAGAACATAACATTTTAAATGACATGAAAGAAAAGTTAAATACAGGGCCAGTACATTCAGTATTCATTCAGGCTTTGCTGTGTTTGTGAACCACTTCAGAACATTCTCCTTGTTGGCTGCGATCCATTTTATGTTGCCCAAGGTCCTCTCGATGGACTGATCCACTGCCAGGGTCCCAGAGCCGAAACCGACGTCAGAGTTATCTTCCTTGAATTGCTTCAGCTGTCACAAGTGAAATATCGACTTAAGTTTGTTGTAATCTGATCTCATAGCATAGCATAACAAAATGAAGCAAACCTAAATCTGGAATGACACTCAGTTTTAAGACATAAAGATCTCTAATAGTAGAGATACATGTTTATTTGATTGTGGGTAAACCTCTGAAAAATACATTAGAAACTCAAAGAAACTTTGTGGGCAAAAAAAGGTCTTGAACATCTCACCTGTTGAAGCTCAAACTCAGTGGAAAAGCGCTCAGTGACTCCATTGACGAGGTTGGAGAAGGAGAACGATCCACCACCGTACCTGTTAGTGAAAACAATAATCGGGCCATTTGTATGCAAATGAACAGTAACTGTTGACACGCAGGCAGAATCATCTTTACTAGACTTTACTAGACTTTACGAGACTAAAAACTATTTTTATTGACTGTTTTATACCATCATTGACAGCTGACAGGCCAGTAGGGACCCAAAGTAATCTGTGCATTATTGTCTCCACCTTTTTCCACAGCTCTCATGCATATACGCTGGGCATACAGCGTAAAGTGATTGGCTGTTGCACACATTCTTAAGAAATGAGACAAACCGTATTTTGAGGGGTTTTTGTTTTTATTCTTCAATTATGCTGGAAAATATATTTTGAAAGATCAAACTTTTGGCTATTAAACCTTGGAACAGGCCAACCTCTAAGTGACAAAATTTTTTATTAATGTCGACATCAACAGCAATGTTATATTTTTTCATTTCACAGCATAATCGTAGTGAGCAACCATTTTATTTGTTAAAATGTCTCAGAGTTCTCTTAATGTTAATCAAAATACACATTTTTAAACCATAATTCTTATTTAACTTTGATTTAGAAGAGCTACAGAGTTGACATGTTATGGTTGAGACACATCTGATAGAAATATTATTGAATGAATCAGTCAAAAAATAGAAAGTTTACCAGTGCTTGATCAGTGTTCATGTCTTTTTTAAACCAGGAAGTGAGACATGGGTCCTCAGGGTATAGTTAACCCTTTTTATGCCTGATTAAATCATATTTTGTGCGAGTTGATGGAAATCTGGGACACAACTTTGAAGGGCCAACATTTTCATTGAAAAAATCATTTTATAACAATTATGATCAAAATAGCACAGTTTTATATCCATGTTACCAGTAGGCATTGTTGGTTTTAGATCTGGATGACTTTTACCATAATTCATCATTTCAAATAATTTTTTTAATTGTTTAAATTTGTGGAGAAAGTTTAGAAATGTTTAATTTGTGGTACTAATAATAGAGACTTTTGTTTTTTTTTACATTATTTTTCCCGATTCTCAAAAATGGGAGGGGACTAGTTATATTAGACAAAATGACAAAAAGATATATTTGAACAACGTGAACTGTCACTGAAACAAAACACTACAAGCTTAATTCAGCTGTCGGGAAATTGTCCTCAGCACCTCTGTTAGACTCTGTGAATGGATGGCCTGCGAGGTTTACAATGGGTCAAGACCAAAGTTCATCTGAGGCGCAGATTGAATCACAGCGAGCATGCTGGGTCAATAAAAGCTTTCACTCATAATAAACTTGACTGTAAAACTGACAATCTGCTGTTATGTGATTGTGTGATGGCTTTTTTATTATGTTTCTGTGCTTGCATTCGGCATGTGATACTCATCAGTTCTTAGAGATATGTTACTTAACACCATAAATCTGCTTTTGTAAAACTTTCACCCAGAACTGTAAAGCCTATTACAGCACCTTTAAAAATGTCATGTCAAGACTAATGCTGAGCAGACTTTAAAAAACTGACTAATATATTCTAAAATCTGGTGCCTTTTGTCGTGTTTCATGGGAATGCAGTGATGTCAGCAACTTAAAAGTACTCACTCATTGAAGATGTATGACCATCGAGCCCTGACAAAGTCCCACGCCAGAGACTGACCAATCACATTATTGGCAATGTAGACAATGGTGGAAGTGGCATCCTGCTTCCGGATCATATCTGGATTCAGAGTGTACTCCAGGTACCTGAAAATGTACAAGCAGAGCAGCGGGTGGAGTCAGTGATACACTAGTGTTATTAGTATAACATCTGACGGTATCAACACGGCTGTCTGTGAGCAAACCTGTTGAGCAGCCAGGGTTGCTTCGTGCAGGACAGGGCATAGCGGAGTTTGTCAGCTTCAATAGCAATAGTGGCGTTTTTAAACTTTGACCAAGCAAAGTTCCACTCCGCAGCGCCACCTGCTGCAATGGCGTTGCAGTAAACAGTGGAGCGCAGATTGGGGTGGATCCTGAAGAAAGATAGACAGCAGATCATGATGATGGACAGATGGTTGCATCCTATGAACATTATAGCAGATAGAAAATAAGAGGATACTCACGGGTTGTCATCAGTGTCCATCCATTTTTTGAACCATCCCATGACCAGATTCTGGCACTCCACAAGGCCTGTCCTGCAAGCCAGGCTGATAGCATTCACCTGATTATATCTGGAGAAACGGGAAGGAGAAGGATGTTTAGCAGGAGCCCAGAAAGATAAGAGAACAGAGGAAGTGAAACAGCAGGCTGTTTGCAAGAAAAGCTTTCTGGCCTTATTAATGGTCCAATGAGCCCTTAATGCTGTTTAATTTATTTAAAAAGTATGATCTCCAGAAGAGTAGAAACAGTACATTAATCTTTACTCACTGGTCCATGTGTCCAGTAGGCACGTCCGTCCAGTTGCCAGTTAAGTTCCTAAAATGCTCAAACAGAGGGGTGACCTGTTCCCTCAGGTAATTCTAAAAAGAAGCAAAACAGAGCTAAGGAAACATGATAATTCCATGACGCTATAGAACAGTAATTTATTTGGTTGTTTTGATTTTTTGCTGCTGATATGTTTGGCTGAAAAGAAAGCACACCTGCATGGGACCATAAACCTCACTGCGGTCAAACATGAGGTAGAAGAAATCCAGGTTGTTCAGGGCAGACTCCCAGGGCATATAGTCTCTCTCCTTGTTTAGGTACTTGGTTGTACTGAGGGCCAGCTCTGTGGGGATGATCTTTGCCCTTTAGGGCAACAAGATTGTGAAAATGAATGCAAAATTTCTACATCTTGATCATCATTTGTTACAGTCTTAAGTGTTCTCAGTTTTACCTTTCAATACATTGGCAGAATACTTGTGTACTTTCCTCAGTTTCTTAGCAGGACTTACCTGGCCAGGTTGAAGGCATCATCCACCAACTGAGCTCTGTTGATCACTGGTATAGTCTTGAAAAACAAGGGCAAAACCTCTCAGATCATGATGCATGTTATATATGGTGATAAAATAATATTGCTATGCATCCACTGTGTCTCACCTCATGGCTTGCGCTTAGAACATTCAGGATTTTGTCCCAGTTGCCCTGGTCATAGTTGACTCTGTAGTATCCCACCACATTGAGGTTGGCCAGCACCCAGTCATCTTTTGATGTCTTCATTTCATTGATAGTATCTACAGGAGAAAGAGAGAGTGAAGTTAGGCTTTACTGTTGTGCACAAGACCAAGATTCTATATTAATTCTATGCTTTTAACAGTGTTGATGTCTGCTTATTATGTGTCTACTAGGGGTGATTTTAACAGCCAATGAACTCTGAACTCTCCTCATCTTGGAGCATGTTACCAAGACGTGAATCAGACTGACAAACAAGTCAGTCTGTGCTTTCAGCTGCAGTACCATGCAATGACATGACTGTTCTCACCAGAAAAATGACACCATTAGTTGTTTTTCAATAGCCTAAAATCCACAGTATTTGCTGGCAAAGACCTCATGGCCATGTACCGTTTTGTTCTGACTGCCAGCCTAAATCTGTTTTTTGACATATCCAGAAAACATGAAATGTGATTTTTGCATATTGGAAGCTAACATGCGTTAAAATGCAAACTATAGATGCATCTCAATCTGGACCCTCAAATCAGATTTCAAAGTGTCCTCTGCGTCACTTGCAATGTGACACACAGCAACAACATCAAATCCAGAGTGAAAATGCATCAGAGCAGCTGCTACTAGCAGAGCCGTATGGAGAACAACACAGAGGAAAACAGGACAGATGCTGAAATGAAGTGACGGAGCTCCTCTACACCGTGGCTTCATCATTGTTTGGAGGGCAAGATGTTCAATCTCTCACAGATTTCTCATTCATCTGTGTTGGAAAGTAGTAGTGTGACATTACACCATCACAAAACCTCTTATGTGTCCAGACCAAATGCCAAGAATTTGTTAGAGATGGCTCGATTGCAAGTCAATGCAAAGACGCCAAGAAGACACAGCTTGATCCATTCATTCTAACTGAGGCAAAGATGCATTCATATGACTTAAAATGTTTGACTTATAATTGATAGCTGATTGATCCTGAAATGTTTTTCTTTCTAAAGTCCTTTACTGATAGTAAGTGTCACACTTATTATCAGTAATCACCATCAATGACTATCTGTCTTGGCTCGAACATTAACAAAGGCCTGCAGTGACATTGTATGCATTGCCAAAAAGATGTCCTCTCACTAAACTGTCGGTCTGAAGTCATTTCATTTATCAGCACAACATAACCATGTTATTGTTCGTGTCTTTACATCCCACCTGATTTTTCCGTCAGCCACTTTGGTACCTGTGTGACTCCAGTCTTCATCCACTTCATCGGGACGATCCATTCATAGCTGTAGGATAAATAACTGCATTATTAACCCCATATATATATGGTGTTTATCTAATTTTTCTTTATGACCTGGACAAATGAGGGTGTATCAGCAGTATCATGATGTCATTAAAACAAAAAAAAGAAAGTCTCAGCAGCAGCATCTTAACTATCACTAGACAACAGTAGACACTATAATTTACAGTGAAGATCGCAGTGTTACTGTAAAAGTAGTGGTAGTACAAGTGTAGGGGGAGGCAAGGATGAAAGAAAGGCAGTGTGCTTACTTGTAGAGAGATGGAGTGGTGACCACAGAGTCTGGATCCAGGAGAAAGTGCTGCTGGGATACGACACCAGTGGCGGTATTTATGGTAACCACAGGAAAGCCCATCTGCAGCACCCAGGTGTTCATGATGTCATTGACAGTGCGAGGAAGTTCGGTCTTACTAGCATCAACAGCCTGTAGAATCAGACAAGCAGTAAAAACATCATGTAACAGTAGAATGGCATGTACAGATGATGTTTTTGTTGAAAATGTTAAATGTTCAGAATTAAAGAGTCTATAGGAAAGAACATGCCATCTGCAGATGCTTCCAAAGGTCTGTGTAGACTGCGTTCCCAAACTTGAATTCTTCCAGGTAGCTCTGCAGGGTGGACAGAGAAAACAGACAGAGACAAATTAGTTATTTTTCTTTCAGTCTAATAAAAATTCAAGCCACCTCACATTCACAATCCAAACTCTTTTCACTGCAACATAGTTCACACCTATAATGATGTGCTATAATTGTGATGTGTTCTTAAGCGGGCAGTGCTTTGCTTTGCTGCCAAACTGTTCTCCACTTGCCCAAACTCCCTGCTGTGCTGAGCTTGAAAGTGATGAGGTCAAAACCCACACCCCAAATCAGTGTCCTACACTGTGCCAGTATACCCGTTGGAGGTTAATTATCGGGTACAAGCATGGGTAAAAATTAACTAAATGATTGTGCAGTATTTTAACATCTATCAAGCCTAATCAGCTGCCAGGATTTTTAGGTGCTGTGCACGCTGGCAAATATTTTGTCAAGAACACAACCGAGGGAGGTCGGGTCGAGTGATTTGCAGGTAACAGGTTGAATCTGGTAATGAGCAAAACTGGACCCATGCCGTGAACCCCAAATGGACTAATCGCATTGCCTGTGGAAATTCCTTTACAACTTGTCAGATTTTCTAGACTCATCAGATGCATACTAATAGAATGAATTTGCCAAGGACCTTAATCCTATTAAGGATCTGTTATGCAAGATTCTTAAAATGGGACCAAGCTTCATAGCAAAATGTGTTTGTTTTTCAGGTAGATATTGTATGTTTCTATTAAGTCCTTACCTGGAGTCCCATTGTGAAGACTTTTTCAGTTAGGAAATCTGACAACATCCTCAGAACAGACGCTCCCTGAGAATATGGGGGAAAAAAGTTACATGCTGGAATGGTGGATTGATCTAAGGATCAGGGATGAGAAACGTGTTCTGTTGGTGTTTAAGGTTACCTTGCTGTATGAGATGGCATCAAACAGCTCACTGATCTGTGCTGGCTTCTGGATATCTTCTTCTTTAGAGGACAGAGGGTGAGAGGAGGCCAGGGCATCAACAGCAAACACCCTGTGGACATCGCTGAGCACGATGAGGTCTTTCTATTATGAGACAAATAAGACAGTATGGTTAAAACTGCCCGGATCACTGTCCTTCATTACATGCATTGTTCAGGCCATGAGGTGGGAGGGAAATTCTTACCACATTCCACTCAGGTTCAGCCTCGTGTGCTCCCAGGTACTCAACGTAGGATGCAAAGCCTTCATTCAGCCACAAGTCATTCCACCACCTCAGGGTCACCAGATTACCAAACCACTGAAAGGACAGCACAAAGAAAAGGTGTGGCTGCTATGCCAAGAAAAACTCATAATAAATAAGACATATGCATCTCTGTGCAGGCTCCCAGACCTGCAGACTTGAGACACCGTCTAGTCCAAAAAACAACAACATGACTGCTGTGAGACTTGACTTCACTGAGATTTAATGTCTTGAATACTTGATACTTGGACTTAGAGTTGAAACTTGCTTTGACAAGACCAGAGATTTATTTGGACTTGCCCCCAAGGTCTCAGATTTGACTTAAGACCAGGACTGGCTCTCAAGGACTTGAAACTTGACTTGAAACATGCTTTGATATGACTTGAAACTTGACTTGGACATGCTCTCTGAGATTTGAGATTTCATTTGAAACCTGTTTTGACAAGATTTGTGACAAGACATGAACTGGCTCTCAAGCACTTGAGACTTCATTTGAAACCTGTTTTGACAAGATTTGTGACAAGACATGAACTGGCTCTCAAGCACTTGAGACTTGACTTGGACTTCCCCTCAAGAACTTGAGACTTGGTTTATAACCTGCTTTGACAAGAGCAGTGGTTAGTTTGGATTTGCCTACAAAGTCTTGCATCTGACTTGGAACCTGCTTCTTTGACAATACTTGAGTCTTGGCTTGGACATCCTCTCTGGGATTTGAAATTTGACTTGATAGTTGATTTGACAAGATTTCAGAATTTACTTGGACATCCCTGAGGAGTCAAGATTTTATTTCAAATCTGTTTTGACAAGACTTGTGACAGGATGTGAACTGGCTCTCAAGGACTTGATACTTGACTTGAAACTTCCTTTGACAAGACCTGAGATCTGATTTGGACTTTCCCTCAAGGACTTGACGTTCAACTTGGACTTGCTCTCAAGGACATGAGAGAAAACTTTGTTAAGACTTAGCTCAGATTTGTGATGGTTGTCTTGACACCCTACTCAGACTTCCACACAGGTCTTTCCAAGCTTCTCTTTCAAAGTTTCAGAGATTGAGTCCAAATTTATTTTTCTCAAATGTTAAAATATTTTCCACAGATTGAAGTGCAAATCAAATAACCAGCAGGTGTTGTAACCACCATATACATAAAACAGACTTTGTGAAGTGATACTTCTTGCAGTGTTGAAGTCTAACCATGTGAGCCAGTTCATGAGCGATGATGGTGGCAATCCTCTGCTTATTGGAGTTGGAGGAGAAGTCTTTATCGTAGAGCAGTGCTGTCTCTCTGTATGTGATCAGACCCCAGTTCTCCATGGCTCCAGCATTAAAGTCTGGTAGAGCTATCTGGTCTGCAGGAGGAAAGACATTATGGTTGAGTGCTTGTTTGGTTGGCCTTTAAAACTTGATATCTAGAGAGAGAATGAAGATTGATGCTGCTGTAAAATCAGGGAATGAACTGTATAAACAAAGACTAGATGAAGAGAGACTACAGCTGTCATCAAAGACTATAACAATCAAGATGGATCTGTTAATAATTAATACTGTGCGTGATCTTCTCAGATCTTGTTCCCAAAGTCCTGTCATAAAATTCAGAAAGGGAAGATACAAGCATCCCTAGCAGATAAATCTTGCATCAATAGATGAAGGATGAGTGTTGTGTATGGTGTTTGAAACAGCTGACACAGCTGTTTTATTGGAAGTGGCAGCCAATGTCTTAGTCTACAAAAGGAGATATATTTGAAGTCGACCATAAAAACATAAGAATTACATGTCATATTGGATCATGTTGTACAACCATCCGTTGTATAATGATAATAAACCTTGAAACCTTGAATATTAATGTATAACTACATAGGTGTACTGTACGTACTTAAAGGTGGAGTAAGAGATTCTGGAAAAAGACAGCTGATGTTTGAGTCTCATTCCCAGGTTGTCAAATATGAACTCTTTGGGTTTGTTGGTTTGGACCAAGCCACTCAGCTAAATAAGGAGACTCAAGGGTCCGGATACGAAGACCAGGGAATTAGACTCAACAATCAATGTTTCTCCAGAATCTCTTACTCCAACTTTAATAGGCTACATCTTGAGCAGGATAAAAGTATTCAGGCAACCAATTTGATACATTTATAAAAGACACATACAAAAAGGAGGATATGAAAAGCATTGCCTCAGATAAAAGATTGCATCAGTTTTTGTTTAATTTTTTTTTTTGCATATGCAGAGCATGTGTGTAATAATGTTGTCACAGTCCATTGTATATATCAGTTAGGTTAAGGAACTTTTTGGTAATTTTCAGCCTGTGTATTATTCTCATTTTCAACTAGGGCCATTCTCACTGTAGGATATGCAAAGTTTGAAATTCCTGCCTCAAGTTTTGTGAAATTCCTGCAAGATGTTGTAGAAACTAATTTTGCTGGTTGTACTCATACTTAGAATGTAACAATGCTGTGTTTATGTTTGTCTGCCTAAGTTTAGGTGCAAAAACACTTGTTCTGGGTTAGGGAAAGATCGTGGTTTGGATCTGGTCTGGTGCTCTCATCAAGACATATCGGGGCAACTACTGTGAGCCTCCTGAGGCTTTGCGAACAAACTTCAATTCTACTAATCATTCTGAAAGCTTGTAAACACAGAAAGTAACCCTCTGGATTAGCAATTGTGATCGTCATGTGCAGTGGACTTACCAGATTTAGGCAGAGGGTATGTGGAATTATAATATTCCTCAAAGAACTTAAGGATGGGTCCAGTTATGTTAAGGGCATAATCTCCTTGACCAGCAGCAATAGCAGGCCTCCGGGCAAAGATTCGGATCTAAACCCACATCACACAACACACACACAAAAGACCATAAGAGTTTTGACCTCTTCAATTTGAACATCATAATCTGAAACCATGGAATCTGATGTTTACCTCTTTAAATGCATATTAGCACCACTAGGTATAGAGTTTTATAATTAGATTTGAAATATCTATACATTTGCTTTGACAGCATAAGTTTGCATCAGACAGTCCAGCTGAAAATCGGTTGACGTGTTGCTTCAGCCAAATCATCTGGATAGTGAATTGTTCTGCAACAGCATCTTTCACAGAGTCAGAAAAGTTCAAATCATACCACCTGTTGCCTTTAACTCACATTTGTACTCTATCATTGATATGTGTGTCTCTTCAAACACTAACGTATATGTTTATAATGTGATGTTACTGAG
>JAJHUR010079626.1:0-18355 GCA_027495735.1 Lutjanus campechanus | reverse complement strand
GAGTATTTACTGCCCACAGCACCAATTGGCAGTGATGAAAACAAGACACCAGGGTGGACGCGCTAATTTTCATCCCTTTTCCGGCAGAGGCAATGAAGGCTTGTCTCCTCTGTTGGTAACTTCTACTCTTTTGTACCTTTTCCATATACTTGTGCTGACTTCGCTTGACTCACTTTTACTTGGCGTATCAGACCAGTACAGTGGAGTTTGCACCCACTTGTAGCTGATGATGTGCTTGTTTTGAGTAGAACTGCTGTATAAACACATTCGTTTCCTATAAATTCTACATAGTAAAAGTACCCCCATATTTTATCATGTAAAGCTTTCATTATGAAGCAGCAAAATCAAGAAGTGTTGGGTTTTTGTCAGCAGCTTAAAATGACTTATACAGCTAAAAAGCAACATGAAACAGTAAAATAAGGCAGAAACTTAAAAGTAGAAACACGCAAGAGAAAAATTTAACTTCAAACCATAGAGATCCAGTCAGAAGCTACAAAAGTACTGAGAGCTGAACACACAAAGACTGCACAGACATGAGTTCAGTCTTGGCTTTCAGGTCGATACATCAGGAAAAAGAATCAGAGGCAAACTTGTGTGCTGGCAGTGGGAAAGGAGGAAATCGGCAGGTCTACCTGTGTTTAAAACCCCCACGTATATACACTAATATTGGTGTAAAACAATAGAAGATAACCTGCTTTGAGATAAATTAATTGGAGATGCCTCTTCAAACTCTAATACACAACATAGGGTAAGATCTCAGATTCTGGAGGATGATGATGTGATGTCCCTTCTACAAAGCATGAGAGGAGAGTGAAGGCAAGAGTCCTTAAGTACTCCCATCACGTTCATGTCCACAGATGTGGTCAACAGCACAGACAGCAGATGTGCACAAAGTTCTGCACACACTACATTGGGGGTCTGATTACGTGTTCAGTACGCTTAGGACAGTGTACAGTCTGCATGGTGAGAAATTTGAGTGGTCGGTCCGCACAGATGTCTGTGTGGACATGAGCAGCTGAAGAAAGTTACTTTATCATATGGACTTTTGCAGCTATGCAGATGTGGAAAGTATTGATTTACCTTCAGAAACCTATTTTTCTTTTCTTGCTACAATACATGGTCCACAGATATTAGCAGATTCTTCTTCTGCTAGTTGCTTGTCTGCCAGCAGTTAAGAAACTACTATTACTAACACCAAATGTCATCCTACAGTAGGCTACCATGCTATACATAATCCACTGAACATTACCATAATGTGCATGCATACATGCACATACACGCAACAGCTGCGCTCATCTTGATATGTACAAAGTTTAGCTAGGGGTTGCGGTGGGGCCAGATACGATTCATGCTTTGGCACTTTGCTCTTTTGCCAGAATAAAAACAGACTGGACATAAAAAGCACAGAATGCTACCCTGGAGGGGGCAGAAAAGGCCAGGGATAGGACTGACCCAGAGGGATGCAGCAATATGGGGTTGGGGAGCGTGGGGGTTGAGTGGGGTGGTAATGATGCCAGGCTGAACAAATTGCAAAGCAAAGGGAATGTGTTTAAATGTAGTACATGGAATTATCGTGGCAGCAACATAGAGAGGAGATCAGAGAGAGTGGGATCCACTGGGAGCGATCTGCCACTCTCGGGACAGAAAACATGAAGCTTGGTTCTGGCTACTGTGATGAGTTCAGCTGTAATACAAAATAAAATAGAATGTAAAATAGGGCAAACATGTCTTACACAATGCCACGGACAAAGAGTTTACTCCAATACTCTGATGAAACACAGGATAAGAGAAAATATATGAGCGTGTAGGATTGCAGATGCATATTGCATTGCTATACTGGCCGAAAGTAGTGCCAGAAGCCTGCCAATATTCCACTGGGTTGACTCTCTTGACCCCACCACATTGTAATTAACTATTTCCTCTACTCCTCTCACCCTAAAACAGGGCAGCACAGATAAATAAATGAAAAGGAAGTAAAACAGGAAAGTGGGAGGAAGAAAAAATATCTCAACTCCAATCTGCCCCATCTTTCAGCTTCAATTAAAAAAATTTAGTCTTTTTGTTCAACTACATAACAAGACTTCAAGAGGGCCCCAAGACTCCGATCCTACCACAGCTCACTGGTAGAGTTGAATTCCATTAATTATGTGACCTACATATCCCTGCAGTTAATATTCCAGGCAGACTGATATAGAGGGAGAGTATATATTTGCCAATAATACAGAAAAGAGGCAAAACTTACAGATCTTGGGGAATCAAAAGTTCCCTTCTCCAGATGCTTTTCTGGGGCCATGCACTTTAGTCTCTTGGCTCATGACATTGATCGTATATGGGTTTATTAGGCCAAGCAAACATGGAAAAAAATGTTTCCCGTGAATAACGCAGGCAAGAAACATTTGATTTTCCTACAGGCGAGGATGAGTTGAACGTATTCTTCATGTGCAAATTACTCATATGAATGGATTTAATTTCAATTTCAGCAAAAGATCGACAGTATAACAGGATTCAGAGGGTTGTTTTTAGTTGACTAAGAACATCAGATAAATATACTTGGCCACACATTAAGTCAAACTGTCATGACACGTCTCAAGTTAACGTTTTGGTAACAGTGCGGCGGCATTAGCTTGTGAGCTACTGCATCATCCTCACCCCAGTTCATGGGCTGATCTCTTAATCAGTGTCCAGAGTGTGCATGAGTCCTCTTCTGAAGGCTGAGGCGCTGTCCATCCTGCCTGCCCGTCGCTACTGCCAGTCCCAGCCATGAATATGGAGCTGTTCTGTGGCTGGGAGCTTGCTTATGTTTTCTGTCTGATATCTAGGCCCCATTCCCATTTCAAAGGGAGGTCCACCCGGGGCCTTGACTTTTTGATCTGCCTGGCGACTGAGTCGACCACCTGCATGTGGGATCAGCTGCCAGCGAGAGCAGACAACCCCTCTGCTTCAAAATATACACCCTCCCCCCCTTCGTCCTCCCTGCTTCATTGCCCTTCACTGTGCCCCCTCCTTCCGTGAAGCTGCCAGGAGCCCCAGTGGTCCTAACTGGGTCTGGAGCTGCATCCCATTCCCAACTGTTCTGACCGTGGTGGGTGAGATGCTTGAGATGTTCAGTGTAGCAGCAGGAAGACTCATGCTACAGTCACAGGGCCATTTTGTATTTACGGGAGGCCATAGTGTCAGTGTGCCATGGACACAGAGGCCTTATCAAAAGGTCTGTGGCTTCTCTAATCAGGAATAGTGATGCATGCTGGGAGCTGTAACCACTCCCAATGCAGAACTGTACCAAACCCAAACGTCAGTCAAAACTTGATCAAATTGGTAGGTAATGAGGATCAACTAATTCAAAGGAAAACACGCTACACAAAATATACATATAGAAATCCTTTGACATCAGAGAGCTCAGCTAATATCTTTGAGCCTAATCAAGTCTTGGAGGAAAAAGACTTTGGTCTCTGGGGATTTAACTCTTGCCCAAGTTCATGGGCTTCAGTGTCCTTTACTTTATAGAACTAAGACTACCATTCAAATTGGACCTTAATTGACTGATGACTTTATACATTAAGATGCTGACAAGTGAAAAACATGCTTATAGGATTAAGGTGCTGTCAAAGGGACAGCTCACCCTCAAATAAAATTTAACCCCCCCCCCAAAAAAAACAAAAAAAACAAAAACAAAAAACATACAAACCAAAAAAAACAAAACATGTTTTTCTTTTGGCCTGAATTGCCAGAATAATATTTGAGATATCAGTTGTAGAGATGTTGAATATAATTCTCTCAAATATAATTGAACTAGACGTGTCTTGTGGTGCTCAAGGCACCATAAAAAATACATACGTACCTCTACAGCTATGTCTCTTTTTTTCAGAGATCATGACTTGGTTACTCAAGCTAATCCACAGAACTTGCCGTTTCATGTACAGTAGGAATTCTTTTCTTTCTACACCTGCAGACAATGTCACCACACAGAAGAATCTACTCATGGACGAGTGGCTAATGCTCATGACAGGGCAGAATGTAAACATTAATGGCATCTTCCTCTGCTGAGCTGTAACCTCTTGTACATGAGTAGATGCATGCTTCCTTCTGCACTGTGATACAGTTGGTAGGTGTAGTTTAAGAGAAAAAAACAGTTCCTACATGAACCTGCTAACGACAAAATCTGTGGTTATCTTGAGTAACAGGTTCATCATTTCTGAAAAGAGACATTGCGGCTGAGTTTTTCAAATGTATGTTTGCGCTTTGAGCACCACAAGTGCCATCCAGTTCCATTATATTTGAGAGAAGGCAGATATCTCTGTGGCTGACATTTCCAAAACTCAGCAACTCACACCAAAACAATCTAGATGGATAAACAGTACTATAGATACGAGGAAAAATATGTATGTCCTTTTAATATTTTACATTACACTTCCTAAAATACAATGTATTCATGAATCCTAAAACATAAAGACATCCACACTAAAATAAACTTCTTTTAATAAGGAATGCAACCAATTGAAGTTGCTAAAACTCTTGCAAGGCAATCATTTTTTCAAAATCTTTTCTTTGTGGTACAAAGGGACTGGTGGCGGTGCTAAACAGCCACCACACAAAATATTAACAGATCATTTGATGATCATAGATATTAATATAATATCAGGATTGCCTTTCTGCCTCATTGGGATCACCGTGCCTGTCACAGTATAATTAAAACCCAAAGGATTTCACAAAATTGAATTAAAAATTAACTAAGAGTGGATGCCCTGAATGCCCACCACTAGACCACTGACATCCACTGAGGAGATGAAGAGAGCTGACATGAGACAGAGGCTATGTTTGTGAGGCTAGTTATCAACCCATGACCCGGCCAATCAACAGCACCTATAGACCGTGTTTTATACTAATTACCCTCAGTGGCAGTGATGAGTTTCACAGTCAGAAATTTGTAAAGATTCATTTTCAAACAAAGCAACAGCTATTTGAGATGTGTGTGTGTGTCTGAATGTTTTCTACTATAAGTGATATTCACAGAGTCTTTAAGTTAATTGGCTTTCTTGAACCCTGACAGCTGGCTTAATGAGTGTCTAATTGTTTCTCAGCTGGGGTGATATCCACCAGACCATAAAGACACTTCAGAAAGAGGTGTGAGTTTAAAAGAAACTAGAGCCGGACTGATACTGAATTTTTGGGACCAGAGTAAAGAAAAAAAAACTCTCTATTAATACAATTGTCAAAAGGAAACTACATCAACTATGAAAAAGGACACCATTCATCCTGTGGAACATGATAAATCACTTCATCCCTCCACTTACACACTGAAGTCTATTTAGCTGACCATGGACTGAGGCCAGAGTGTTGACTGTTCATAATCAAGCTTCCATCTAAACCATCACTACCACAGTTTAATGGCAAACTAGAGTTATTGCCTCAGTTAAGTTACAGTTTACATTCATATCTATCCAGAATCATAATATACTATAAGTGGTGAAGACTTTGCGGAATTTGTAAAAGGTATTAAGTGTATTTTTTGGCAAAATGGTGGTTATAATTATATTGACATGGATGATTTCAGTGAATAATTTCCAGTTAGGATCATAGTATCTTTACTCAGAGACTATTTTACAGAGTACTGATAGAGAGCTTCAAGTGTTTTTGCAGAACATTGTGATGTCACAGTGAAGTTGACCTGAGACCGAACATATTGTCATCACTTCATCATTTTATCCAAATAGATGTTTCTGTGAAATTTTGTCATAATTAGCGAACGAATTACAGCCAAAAACATGTTTTGTGAGGTCCCTTTTGTGAGGTGACCGTGACGCTGACAACCAAATTCAACTCTGTTCTGTTCCTTGAGTCCAAGTGGATGTTTTCAGATTTCATAAAATTTCCTTGTGGCGATCTTGAGATATTGCTTTCAAAAGAACTGGACAATCATGAGGTCACTGTGATCTTGACCTTTGACCACCGAAATCTAACCAGTTCATCCTTGAATACAAGTGGACATTTGTGCCAAGTGTGAAGTCTGTCAAAGCATTCTTGAGAACTCGCGTTCACAAGAATGGGGCCGTGATGCGGCATAAAAATACTGTCTCTCTGTATGCTATTGATGCAAAACAATTGTCCAAGCCTCACCTGGACACAAATATGACATAGGCCTTCAAATGTAGCTAATTACTGCATTTTATAACACAAACAAACAACTAAAAAGAATTTAAGAAAAGATGGAATATTCATCATCCCGTGCCCAAGTGAGTATCTGCATCCAACCCAGGTTTGTAGCATAAGTGCAGAGGTTATAATGCATCACAGGAAAGGTTTACTTCACTCACCTTTACATATTCATGGCAGACTAAAGCAATGCACTGCTTCTATAGCTGAGACAAACAAGTGGAGAATGACAAACCAACCAGCCCCCCGACTCTGACAACAGTGTAAAGAAACTACAATTGCTCTGACATCGCACACAAACACAATTAATCAAAAGGCAGAAAAACTGGGGGAGCAAATAATGAAATGAATGGCGAAATGAGGAAGAATTGCCTTAAAGGGGGTGGGGGGGTGAGATATCATTGAACCATCCTGAACTCACTTTTCGGTCTCAGTTCTCTATCTCTGGTTATAAATGACTTCAAATTTGACGTTTCCAGCCCACAACCTTACAACAAAACACACTTTCTTTTATTCAAACAGCGAAGAAACGAAAAGAAAAAAAATGACTTTTTGTTAAAGAAAGGCAGGGGGTGTATGTTGTGCTGCTCCCATCAAGCAGAAAGGCGGGCGGTAGTCGGAGAGGCTCACAGCCGGGCCCCACTTTGGAAGGCCCTCATAAATCCTGATTTGAGCGGGGCGCTAACCAGAGGAGGAGAGGCACGTCAAGAGAGGGAGGGGGGCTGGAGAGTGGGAGGGGGGGTGGCAGCTTGCCTCTTAAAATGCTACGTCTGATTAAGTCTTCCCATTAGGTGACAGCTGAACTTTAACATTAATATGATAATATTGAAATAAGTGTGTTATTTACTTCAGCACCGGAGGGGGGAGGAGGGAAGAAGAGAGGGAAGGCGGAGGGAATGATGAATGATTTCTGGACAGCTTTGGGTGACATGCCAGGCGAGCTGACCCCCCCCACGATCCTCCTCCTCTTCCCATAATCAGACTTGACAAAATGGAGACATATGCAGAAATATTGGTTACAGTCGGCGTCACAGCCCTTCTCAGGCCTTCCCTCTCTAGTAACTGCCGGCCGCCCTGTGAGCCGCCCTCCAAATTGTCTACGGGCACTGAAGCATCTATTTCAATTGGCACTTCCTTCCTGGCCCCAGGATTTTACATTTAGTCGGTGTCATTTACATATTACTCTTAATCAAAATCCACAGTGGGCGACAGGGAGAAAAAAAAAAACAAGAAAGAGGGAGCGAGAAACAAAACCGTGGCGTCACGGTTCAGGGCTAGGCACACAGGCACTTTATGAAATGGAGATGTGACAAGACATTACGGTGTGTGTGTTCGACTGTGTGCACGCGTGTGTGTGTTAGGTGGCGGGCGCATAAGATAATGCAAGTGCTATTGAAATATTTGCGTGTGAATAACTGTGTTTGTGTGATTGTTGGGGGCTGCCTTGTGCATGAACTAGCAAGCAAGAGAGACAAAGACTCGCAAGTTGGATATGGGTTGTAAATGCATTTTGAAAAACAAAGGCAAAGAGAAGAAAAGGAAAGAATGGAGATGTGTACACTGCGCACTTGTCTTCTCCAGCCTTTTTCTGCAGGATGCTATGCTGGGCAACTCTTTTCTCAGTCTCCTCAGGCACTTAACACCAGTGCTACTGCATATAACAGAGCAGGCATTCAGACTGTTTGTTCGTTTAGTTAGTGAGTTTGTCCAAACACACAGCAAGTGTCATACTGACAGTACAACCAATCACAATTATTAGAATTAACAGTACAAAAGAAATTCATTAAAAAATCATGACCTTCAAAATTATGAGTTGATTTTACTACAGAAAAAGTACCCAAATAATGCATCAAGTCACAGCTGTAACTTTGAACATTTGTTTGATAAATGTCAGTTGAAGTCAACTGAAGTGAATTATGCATTGCAATGCAACTATATTTTCTTTAAAATGTAAAAAAAAATAAAAATATCATTCATCCATCTATTTATGTGTCCATTTGTTTGTTTATCCATCCCAGCCTGAGTTCTATGGAAAAGCATTGTAATCGAATGTGATGAGACCATCAGCAACATAGTGTCAAAGACTTGTTGTAAATGGAAGGAAAAGATAGATGATTTTGATCCAATTATAAACTTTACTAGATGTTGACAACTTAGAGCAGCACAGTTGGAGCACGATACATACAGAGAGGTGCAGAAACAAGGTCCCTACCTGCCTCTTACCTTCTCAGCATGCCAGTAAGGATTCGAGAACTCTTGCCCAGGTTGGCGTCTGTTTCTCTCAGCTGGGGGGACAGAAAGACAGGTTTTAGTTTCATTCTGATCTGAAAACTCAACAAAATTCAAAAGCCTATCAAAACGTCGCCTGACAACACAATACACTGCCTAAAACACCTCATTGTACAATTAAAAGATGGACAGAGAAAGAAAGGTAATTTGTTAAACTCTTACATAACTAAGGAAATTGGCTATAAAAAACATATTTGCCCCCCATGTCTCTGCTACATGTGGAGCATTCCCACAGGGTGAGCAAAGTCTGAATTTTACTCAAATCTGCTCACATTATCCCCTGGATATGATATCAAGGCTCTGCGTAACGTCAACATTTCATAAGCAGAGCATCTCTTCTTCAGCAGCCACATAAATAATATAGTTTATAGAGTAGTTTTCCCCACCTTCTGCATGTGTTATAAGCATAAATACCCATTTTCAGCTAACTTTTCTGACATAACCACTCATTTTAAACATCCATATAGCCGATCTCACAGCATAGCTCACTGCTATTCAGCATGTTATGAACCGCTTATATAATCACAGGACCTCTGTGTTTGATGAAATACAGTTGCAGTGGAATTTTTACCTCACAACTTTTAGACACGAGAGATTCACATAGGATTAAGATCGCAGACGACCTCCGTAATTATTACAAATTACTAGAGGTCCCCAGGTAATACTAGTCCTGTGCAAACAGGGCTTAACACACTATACTTTCTGTCAGTGACAGACTGATGGATTAATGACGACAAAATATGAGCACACACACACACACACACACATATTTTCTACCAAAACACTGAATTGCTGAAAATGTTTTACAACATTAAAGTCAATACAATTATTACAGTAGTGCTGTAAGCTCACTGTTGCACAGCCTTGTACCACTGGCCTGCAGGCAAAGTACCTTGCTCAAGGGCGATTTGAGGAGGCCCTCTAAAGTTTGACACTTAATCCTTCCACCCAAAGTTATTGGTTGCAAGCTAGAGTCAGAGATCCTTTGATTAGAAGCTTGCTTTTTTACCTTTAGGTTACTGGTTCCCCTGTCTAGAGACAACCCCCCACTAAACCTCCTTCTAGACATACTTTTAGATCCTCTTTAAAAACCTGCTTGGTTTACTCAACATAAATAGCTGCTCTATGCATAAAACCTGTGTTTGCTTTATAATTTTTAGATACAAGTCTATAAACTAGAGCTATCATGAGCTGTTTTTTTTATGATAAATAGAAAATATCTGTAAATATGAACAATGGCATATATGAGTCAATGGCAGATTTCCACTCAGAAGGACATGTCATTCTAATATTCTTCTACTCATCGTGCTGCAAATGTCAGTATGGAAACGTAATAAAAAAGAGTGAGAAGAGCCCTTTACATTTGACATACATAGCAAGCACAGGGAGTCCTTGAAGGCACACTTGAAATAATGATCATGGCTATTCAGGGCTAATTGCCTTGGATATTTTCTTTTTTTCTTGCTCCATCTTCTCTTTTCTTTCTCTCAGCCTTTTTTTTCCTCAGGGGTCATAGAGATGTTTTCATTCCATCCTCTTATGAGGTGCAGGGACTTTCACTGGGAAAAGGAATTGGCAGAGATGTTGCCAACAAGGTGGGAGCGCGAATGTAAAAAAAAAAAAAGAGAGAGAGGGAGAGGGAGAGGGAGAGAGAGAAAAATTGCTGACACTGCACTGAGTGAGCTGCCACTAACGTCTACCTGTAGTCGCATTTCTAGAGGATGATGAGGGAGTGTGGGGAAGAATCGTTGCAGAGGTTCTCTCTAGAGTCAGCAGGGAGTCATTCATCTTCATCTCTCCCTGAGATAATAACTGCTTTCCCAATAAAGACACTCTCACTCAGTGTGTTTTCATCAGTGTATTAGACTCTATTATATTCTATTTTTAATTCCTCACTTTCACTTCTCTTCTTCCAACCTTCCTCCTCTCTACAATGGTTCCAGCATCACTCTCTTTCCTGTTTGTTCTGGCTCATCTCTTGCCTGCGATTCACCCTCTCTTCCCACCCCTCCTTCACTGCTACTTTTTTCCTCTTCCTCCATCCTTCCTTCCTACCCTCTGGCAGCCTGGGTTGGTGCGATGCAGGTTGCGAGAGCCAAGGATACATGTGGTACAGGGTAGGAGGTGGGGGACCTGGGGTTTGGGCCCTCTGGCAAAGACAACAAGTCCTGCAGTTGCCTGATGTCTGCCTCTACCCACAGATCTGTCCCCCTAGATACTTCACACTTTCTCCCAAAATACATCTCTGAATCACTCCTTCTTTCCATTCCTCTTTCTCTCTCCACAGACTCTCACCAAATCTCATACTTTCCTCCTTAACCTGGAATGGAAACCAACTGAAATTTTAGTGCAGTTGAGCGGCTAATATTAACAGTTTGTCTATAAGGTAGTGCACTTACACTTCATGGATGGTGAAAAACAACCAGATTAACTGATAAATAAAAGAAGCAGAAATAATTTAAGAGCATAAAGTGTGTTTCCGATTATTATAAACATAATATCACCATTTAATTTTTAAATATCATGGTTCTTGTCAAAGCCAGAATATCGCAACACCCCACTGCCATTATTATAAAATAAATATAATTTGTGTAGGAAATTAAAAATTGTTTCCCATCCATATCATTTAAATCTATCTTAAAAATTGGATTTAGTAAAGAAAAGGGGAGAAATTCAGCATGAAAAGAATGAAAAGCAAAAAGTTTGCAAGCTTACTGAGCGTGGTGAGGGGAAAGAAATTACTAATTTGTTTCCCCAAATTAAGCCATTAATCCATTTATATTATTGTCACTCTCAAATTACTGAATCCTTCCCTGAAAACACTTGTTTCATTAACTTTAATGAGTAGTTTTCATCATTTTAACTTAAGTTATAGGCTTGTTGTGGCTAGCCTGGTCAGTTCGGGAAAAAAATGCTACGCAGCAGACGAGCCGCTAGGCTGCAGTGTTGAAACCTTCAAGTGCCTTTAAATTACCGAATTCATGGTGCCTATAAAACTCATACAAGCATTTAGTGGAATCAATTAATCTTTTCTCATTAACTTAATGTCTATACACGGGTTTATTTATTCAAGTAAATTAAACTTAACATTTCTAGTATTTATTTTCAGCACTACAGAATTCACCTGAGACCCTTTTTTTAATAGTTTGAAGAAAACATGATAAAAATCTGCTGTGTGTCTCTAATATACAGTATGTTGCAATTTTGAAAACAATGCAAACCAGCTTAGAATTGAATTCAGTCCCTACTCCCTCACACTTAGAATTTCATAAATCTAAGCTCTTTGTCTGAAATTTGAAAGGATATCAAATTTATTTGTAATGTTCATCAGTGTCACTGAACAGTTGTTGACTCAATTTAATATCTTGAGCTTATTTAACATGTTTTCTCAAGTATAACTGAATAAGTATCAACTTTATTTGTAAATGTCAAATTCAGCCAACTTAAATTTTTAAGGCAGCTTGGGCGCTAACAGTTTTCAGATAAAACAAATATTTATTATTACAGTTTAATTTGGGGCTACAGGTAGATGCAAACAAATAAAGATGTGCATCTATCTGATTAATAGAGAAGGACAAATTAAATGACCTGATAGACTGACCTGACCTGATAGCAAGTTGAGGACAAGAATTATTCATTTGGTGAAACAAATTTAGAAATTGTGCACAGAAATTGTTTATTTGGTTTCCTGAAATTGGTCATTCCTACTTTCAGATTACTCATTTTATGCAGAGGAATTATTGATTCAAAGATATAAAAAACTGATTTTAAGGAATAAATGTTAAAACTTTCCCCCTGCTACCTGTCGGACTCTGTATGAGCTAGCCTGGAGAACGGTTAAATCACATTCTTCAGTTCACTCAGTAGCTCAGAGTTGGGTGCAGACTGCTTTGACCCAGTGCTGAAACCTTCCATTGACTTCTATTTGTACCATAAAAGCAAAACAAAAGGCCACACCCCCTGCTGAGCATAGAGGTTTGTGTGTGTCTGCACTTGTACGGGTACATTTGTGTGTGTGTTTGTATGCTCACTTGTTGGCAGTTATGCTAAAACTCATCCTCCCTCACCTTCCATCTGTTTAATGCAAAAGAACTGTTCTGTCCCGTGTCTTTACATCTTGATTTCTTTTTACTTTTACTCCACAAAACTGCCTTTAAAGCCCTCTGAGTATATGTGTGTGTGAGCGTGCGTGTGTGTACATGTGGTGGGGGGGTTCAGCAAAAAAGACTCATGGGAAGAAGGGAGAGAGAGGGAGAAAGCAAAAGAAAGAGAGAGCAGGTACTCTCAGTAGACACTGTGGACCGTTTTGAAAGGAGATGTTTGATTTCCTTTGAAATCGCCTGTGCGAGGGCCCGCTGCCATGTTGTGGTCTTTAAGCATTCTGTGTTGAGGGTGCCGTCAGGGCTGGGCCCCCTTCCTGTGTTTGGTCTTTTCTGTGTCTGCCTACCTGTCTGTTTGGCTGGCTGGGTGTAAGGAGGGGCAGTAGTGCTAAGGATCAGGGGGGCACTCTCTGAGGGAAAGTGGGAAGGAGTGAGGGAAACTGGAGAGGAGTGCTGAGTAGTAAAGACGGGGAGGTGAGGAAGGATGGCAGCTGGCAAAGTTAATCCCATTCGGGTGAGGAGATGAAAAGTGGGGAAAATTGTAGAGAAATGTGTACAGGTAAAACCAATGTGTAGCCACAAGTGGGTTGACTTCACGACATGTGATGTGAAATAATATGCTCAACACTTTTCCTCTGATTAAACTCAGAAAAACTACAAGACTTTATTGAAATTATCAAGGATGTTTATATTTGTATGGAGAAATGCACATTTTCTTCAGATTCCAGTCATATTGGGCTAAATTTCTAGGGGTTTTCATAATGGACTAAGTAATTTCCCTGCCTGTGTCACTAAAAGGAAATCAATGAATGTGAAGTTTTCCGTGCTGTGAAAGATGGGCTCAAATTCATCAAAAAGCATCTTGTTAATAATTACAAACACTTGCTAATTAAATGTATTTAAATGAAATATTGCTGAAGAAAATGCATTTAATTAAAATACATGTAATTTCTAATTTGAAAATACGAAAATAGATTCTATACAAACTGATATCTCATTTTAGGCATTTAGCAACATCAATATGGGACTGACCTTAAAGGCTCTATGTGAAGCAATTTACATGTTAACAGATTGTAATGTAACTTTCTCAGTTGCCTTTAATTACCTGTGGACTCATTTCTATGTAAAGGACTCGGGATGGTTCATCCAGGAAAATCTAATCCTTGCTTCTTTTCAGCTCCTCTACAGTACCAACAGTGTGCAACAGGAGCTAATGAAAACAGAGTTCCCTAACATCAACGAACGACTGGCACCCACACAGCAGAAGCCTAACTTTACTCACGTCATCTATCAGCATTATGCCAGGCAATGGCATTCCACCTCATGTGTGTCACATCACTGTTTTAGATTATAATCAAAAGTACAAAACTTAAACTTAACTTAAAGTCTAAACAAGACTTATGTTTTTGTACTTTTGTATCTGTTCTCTAGTCCAGCACCCAGCACTCATCGTTTTTGGATGTGCGTGCTGTTTTTTGTATCTTTAGATTATAATTAAACAATGTATTTTAAGTATTTCAGATACACGCTATTGAATTACTTTGTTAGAAATTCCGTCTTATTTTTTCTATCCAGCAAATTACAAATGACAAAATATTAAAAAGCAATTAAATACATATTTTAAATATGTTTAATAGAAATACTGCCCACCTCTGTGTGCTGTAAACAAGCCCATTGCATATTTGCAAAAATATAAGAGTAAATATGAGTGTTTTATGGTGTAAAACAGAGTGATTTATGAAATCCTCTCAATAAAAGAAAAATACATTAATTGCAAAAACTAAAGACAAATTCAAGATGTGAGGTGACGCTGATGACAACAAATATTGACTTGCATGCAATACAGCGCTATCAATAAACGAGCACATTAAGTACCTTGTCAATACAATTCTGCTGACATAGTGAGTGCACAAGTGTAAGCATACACAACACAGTGCTGGGTGTGAGTGACATGTTTGTGTGTGAAAGTGGCGAATGCTGTCAATGTTGCTAACCAGTTGTAACACCTTTATGGTCTCACAAACACTTGTTAGAATAGACAGATGAGTGTGTGCAGGTGGCATGTGTGTACTCACCCTTTCTCTGGCTCTCTGGATCTTCTCACGGTCACTGTGCAGGTTGGAAAGAATCTCCTGACCCACTTGTTCTGTAAGAGAAACAGACGCAGTGTGAGACGAAGAGGTCCGTCTGACATTTACTAAATGAAACGTTGGAACTGATTAGGGTCTTGCAGTCCTAATCAGCAAAAAAAAAAAAAAATCATTTTGAGAATATTTTGACAGATATAGTGATATGATTCACCATTAGTGGAAATGATCATTTTTGCATGACAATTTTCATTTTCATCAAAAAACGAAAACTTGTTGAGGTTCGTATCAAACAAACGTGGAGAACAAGATGCCAGGGTATCTCTGCAGCACTACAGTAGCCAACTTTATTATAATGCTGCTTTGTCATACTTTTTTTCCATTTTCAAAAAATAGCAGCTTCTGCGACTTCAATATTACAATTGGCCATACAGCAATTTAAAAAGAAATTTCAATTAATTGTGCAGTCCTAGAGCTGATCATAAAGCTAACACATCAAAAAAAGAATGGGACATGGCCTCACTTGAGCACTTGCAAGGACATACTCTTGGACTACCCGAACAATAAGAATGGTGTTGAATGATTTGTTGCCCCTTTTGGACAAGTCATTTCTCAAGTGTATAGAACACTTTCTTCTCTGTATTTCTGTCCTTCAACCATGTCTCAGTGGGAATAATGTGAAATGAATATGGAATTCTTTTTTTTACATGGATTTACTCAGGGAGTCTTTTTAATGGAGAAAGAATTCTGTATGCAGTCATTGTGCAAAATTTTGTACTTATACTGTACAGGGAGAACACTGTCTAGAGAGAGTGTCAGGCGGGCAGATAGTAGAATATTGCAGCTATGGGAGGTGTTTTTTTTAACCTTCTTAAAATGCTGAGGTAAATAGACATGAAGTTGTAGGCAACAATACCCCAGCATCCAGCCTGCCAGTGGGGTCCACTCAGCCAATGTAATATTCATTAAGGCACTCTTTTTTTAAATGCCTCTCGTCAGTTGTAGATGTAAACACATTAACGCACAGTTATAAAACATCCCCGACAAGGCACCTGACAAGCTTGTCACTGGTCACTGTCATTTTCCTGTCCCTTGGGCTGAGGACGAGAAATAAAAAAAAAAGATAAACCAAATAAGCCCCCCCCCACCAAAAAACCCCCCAGTGCTGCCATCAATGTAACCATACTGCTACAGCATTAACGTTTAAAAATGAGGGAGGTAGACGATGAATCAGGGAAAAAAAGGAAAAGAAGTGAAGAATCTTTGCATGGATCAAAGACAGGCTTTCAAGCGCACCAAACAAATCCGGAATAAACAACGCAGTTGCTGACTGTATTACACTACACAGGTGCCGCACACCAAAGGGCCCACGTGCTGAGCGCCTGTTTGGGGGGGAGCAGTGCAAAAATGGGCTACATCTGGCAGCTAAACAAGAGAAGAGAGACAGAGAGAAATGGAGAGAAAGATAGAGAGGGAGAGACAGAGAAAGGGGATCAGGGAAAAGTAGAAAAAAGAGAAAGCACTGTCAAATGAACGACATTCGTCTCCCATTCATCCCGTCCCTTTTTACCCCCCTACACTGTAACTGACTCAAACGTGTCTCTTCCTGCCTTCATTAATTTCTAATCTGGGACAAGACAGATTGAAGGATACCCAGATTAAACAGTGCAGTCAGACAGTCACATGTGACAAATAGGGCAGATTAAAAGACTGAGTGCAGGTATTAATAACCATAAAAATACAAGCCCTCCCCCGTCGCCATTGGAGAAGAACAAGGGATAAACAGGAAGGGAGTTGTAGCTGAAATCTTCTGTTAAAGAGACAAATAAGCACATCTATCCATCTCTGTCAGGCCTGTGGCTTTTTTTCAAATAAATGAGTGTGACAAGGACTGCAGTTTTTTTTGACGGCAAGTGCATTATTGGTTTGCAGTGTGCAAAAAGATGGATGAGGTAGTAAAAGACAAGGCCTTAGCTGAAGCACTGAGCAATCCTTACACACATTCTGGTAAGATATGTTTTGCCAGACAACCATTGTTTTCTTGATCGTTTAGGTAACAAGAAAGAAACAAAAAAAAGAAGAGATATGATGTTATAGCCTTGGCGATAAGATGTCTTTCAGTGAACAAGAGTGGAACTACAGTTGATTCAGGTTACTGTCAGCTGTAGGCTGCTGTAGAGAGCATGATACTGGTACTGGTATTTAAAGAAAGATATGACACCAAGGTTTTCAAGAGGGCTTTGTACGTACACGCATCCATCCTCTGCATGTTTTCTGTTCTGAAGGATAATTCAGATAGTCCACATGCAAATGGTTGCCCTTGATTAACGCAAGAGCTGCTGAATATAATTAGTTGTACACATTTCTTTATAGTTACAGTTAGTTTTATGTTTAAATAACATTTTTTTTAATCCCAGCTAAAAAAGAACTACAATGCACAACCTTGATCAAGCGAAAGACCTTTCTACACTCTTTAGAGAAAAGGGCACATTCCCTAGAGCAGAAATATGAGCGCAGACATTACACAAGATGGGAAACAAATTCTTGCCAATGAAAATGATGAAACTAATAATAATCAATATAATGGCACGGTGAAGACCACCTCACTGTTTACATCCATGTCTGTCCAGACTCATTTAATATCTACAGTGCAGATTTTGAGGGCATACACTAAAAGTTTATTTTTTGTTAAAATTGAAGACATCACCATATTGACATGTGAATAATTAATAGTAAGAAACATGTTGTCTTGTCTGAGGAGTACAGAGGACTGATAGAGAGCTGAACACTATGATGTCACAGTGAAGTTGACCTTTGACCCTGATAAAAATGTCATCACTTCATTATTTTATTCGATTAGATTTTTGTTTGTAATTTTGTCATAATTAGCATATGAACACCTTACGTTATGGTCAAAAATTTGTTAAGTGGGGTCCTCAAGGTATTCTTGAAAAATCACGTTCACAAGAACGGGATGACCTGAAAACATAACACCTGTGCCCACGGCTGTGGAGCGATAAAAAATTTAAGAAAGGGGGGTTTCAAAAAATTCTGGATCACAAAGGTCCTTCAGTATGCAGTCATGAATGTACATTAAAAACTAGACTGATTGGTCCAGTAGTATCGAAACTGGGTGCGGACAAACTTCAGGTCGGTTGATCACTCACTAATGCACACGCATCACACATGCAAGCAATCACATGATCCCCTTCAGGCTAATAATAATAATGATAGTGATCATAATGGCAGAAAAACAAATTGTCTGACATTTAAGACACCACATTGGCTGACTAAAAAAGTTTCATCATGGCTTGTTAAGATAAACATTTTCCCTGGCTGTGCAGCCATTAAGGTCTCTCCCCAGTCCTCCAAAATCTCTCATCATTCCTGTCTGGGTTTCCCCCATCACAGTGAGCCATTAGAGGGCTTACACAGCACCTCCTGAGGGAATGTGCAGTGTTTATTGTCTTTATCACGTACCTTTCCTTACATTGTTCACTCTCTGGCATGTATCTACATTTCCATTCATCTTATTTAAGTCCTGCTGTCCAGTGGTCTGTGTAAAACGTCATTACATACTGGGAGAAAGAACTTATTGGGCAAGAAATTGTGCAAAAGACTGAGTTAAAACAAAAAATCCACTGTAGAAGAAAAACGAAAGGCTCCTCAAGTAACAGACAAGTCCCATAATGTGATATACGATTTCATCATCATCATCATCATCATCAT
>JAJHUR010079624.1:0-11989 GCA_027495735.1 Lutjanus campechanus | reverse complement strand
TTTAGTTTCCAGTATTCACAAAGGGACAGTTAATCCAAAAATCAAACACAGATATTTTAATTCTTACCTGTAGTACTATTTATCAACCTAGATGTTTTGGTGTGAGTTTGGAGATCAGGCCTGGTTCTATAAGGGTGCAAAAGTGTGCAGTGCACCCTCTATTTAATATTTTGCACCCTCAGTTGAAATTTGAATAATAAATGCAGAGTGCAAGGTGGTAGGTCAGCCATCTGTGTCTGCAGCTGTCCATGTATGCGTCTGTTTGGGAGTATATGTAGGATGCAGACTGTCTCCATGCGCATCTTCTAATTTGAGCGGGGCAATGTTCAAAAGGCCTGGGTGCAGGTCAATATAGATCAGCAGGCGTGGTGATTATTAAATAGTCTCTCAACAGGTGCTGGTCAATATAGATCGGCAGGTGTGGTGATTAATAAATAGTCTCTCAGCCAGTCACATCACTGGTCTCATAGCTCTGAAACAGTCCAGCCAGTCACAGTTAAACATGATTACGACAGCTCAGCAAAGCTTGGTTGGTTCAGAGCATCACAACAAGAACACACATCACCACAAATCTGCACCCAAACACAGATGGAGTATCAGATGGTTATAATAACAATATAAATAAGAAATAAAGAAATTGAAGTGACAGGTGGCTCCCAGCTGATGACCAGCAGTTGACACAATGGCACCATCGGAGGTGGGCAGACCAGCCTGATCACCACATTACATGTAGTGGTGATTACACCAGACTGACACTGTTTTAGCAATAATTCTAATGTGTCTCAGCTCATACATGGTGACATAGTTCAGTAATTTTAATAAAAAAGTTAAAAGTATCAAAAGTAATTTAAATGCCTGTAAACTGAAATTTGAGCTAGTTCTTTTTAAGTGTGAACTTGCACAACACTGACTCTCACTCTCTGTACTGAGAGGTAGGCTCTGCGCAGGTGGTTTCAGGTTTCTTTGTCTGCATTTGCATATTAGTGAGCAATTAGCTTTCGAATTTGCTACGTACTGAATATAGTTTTCCCAGGGTAAGCTTGAATCACAGATTTTAGGGACATATAAAGACATCTCCCACTTCAATATGAAAACAGCTTACCACTGACAAACTGTCCAGATACAAGCCTGTATAGTCGAGGAAGATCAGTCATTTTAGGCAACATAAACATAAGAAAACACATTTCAGAGTGGATGGGATCTTTGATAATAAATGTCATCTATCAGCTGTAGTACTGTAATGAGAGTGATGTGTTACCTCACTGCGAGCCTGCTGGATGAAGTCGCAACAGTCCTGGATGTAAAGCAGCAGGTCAGTGTCAGGATGGTCCAGAATACTGACAGTTTTATAGATGAACAGGTCAGGAAACACATTCTCCACCCCGAAGGCCACATTTAGGATGTGAGACACCTGAGGAAGAGGAGGAGGAAGAGTCTTTATCTTGATAATCCCAGATTGAAGGTGATGTACAGACATAAAATCAGAATAACAAATAGGAATCATATTCTAGTAACAGTAACTGCTGTTCTTGCCCAGTTTTTGCACAGTCACTGTATGTCTGAGGCCACACTACATTAAGCATAACCCTAAACCTTTGTGTATATTGTGTATTGTGTATAATATATTTTTATGGAATAAACAGCAGTACGTATCTTTTCAGATGCACACATATCACATCACTTCCTGAGTGCCTCCTTGCCAGTTGGAGATGTGAAACTGTTGTAACCCAAGCCAACGATTAGCTAATTTAAAAAATGTGTCACACCTAACAAAGTGAAGTAGTACTGCGCTGGGATATTATGCCGACGTAGTATCCAGTTACGTTGCGTGAGGTCACACGAGAATCTATCTTGCCAGGCTTCAAGTTATCCATTTGTGTCTGCACCAAAAGTTATGCAACCAATCAGCATCCTTGGAGGGAGTACTGGTAGCTATGGGCGTGGTTTTAGGTGCAACGACAGAAGAGGTTAGCATAGATATTATTATTAGGTATTTCTTCATTGAAAAAAGAGCAAAGAACGACACTGAAGGTTTTTCTCCATGGAAAAGATGTCTTCACTCTTCTCCCACCTGGCCTCGGCGTGAGTTTGATCTGATTGGCTGAAGTTAGCCTGTGTTAGACATGATAGACAGATGGTTCATCCAATCACCTGCCAGGTGTATTTTGAAAGTGCCTGCCCTTTTCCAAACAGTTTCTAAGGACGACTTCTGTGTAACAAATCATCTGGCGTGTCTGGTTAGACGCAGTGCTTGCATACTGTAATATTTCCCTGGAAATGCACCTCACGTACTCCTGATTTCACACCCGGAAGTTTTGGACAAAAAACTTACACTAAATAGTATGGAACTTACATGTAATGTAAGATAAAATTACTGTTATAGTCAAAAGAGTCAGGTGGCTTTGAAGAGAGCAATATAGCGGCTTCAGTTCCCTGTCAGAAAAGTCTGTCTGACGGCAAAGTAAGGCAGTGAAAATGTTCGAAATATAGCACACTCTTCTCCTCTTTTGAAATTCTTTTTCCAGGGCTGGTTTTTGTTCTCATTTCATGTGAATTATAGTTCACATTTATGCAGAATGTTGGCCAAGTGAGTAAGTGTCTGTTTATGAGCCCTAAGAAATCATTAAAGATCTTGTATGAGGAGTAGATGTTTACAGTTAAAGTGAGTAAAATGTTAATGGAGTCTGGCAGTCACTTACTGTGAGTCCAGTAAGTGGCTGTCTGTGTATTTTCATCACAGTGTGCTTTTGTTTTCTGAATAACAGGCTTAACTATACATTGAAAGACAACTGACAGTTATAAACAGCTGTGTTACAGTAGAGGACTCGTCACTTGTTAACGTCAGTTTACAATGTCGTGTGCATCTTGCGCTCCTGCAGTCTTCCTGCAGCCTGAGGTTCCCTGATTTTCGGGGACTCACTTTAACCATAGATCATATATTAAATAAGATTTTAACCCATTTATTATACAGTCTATGGCACCAACTCAATATTTGGACAGTAGAAAAAGAACCTCACCTTGTGTTTTCTCAGAGTGCCAAAGTCATGTGCAGCATCTTGAGAACCTACAATGACACACACACACACACACACACACACACAGAGTGATAGTTAGTTATCTAGTTCTGGATTTGTTCTCTGTTCTCTTTGTTCTCTGTCCAGGGTGCTGAACCAAAAAGCTGACCTGAAAAGGGACATCCCCTCTGTGTGCATGCACATTGTCTACTGCAGGTCATGAGGTCATTTATGTTCCACCTGTGGACCAGTGAGCCCCGGTGGGTCACGTCTCCCCCTGTCCTCCCCCACGTACTGTATGTGCTCATGTTACCCTCTACTCTGAGCTGGCAGTTATCTGTGTTGGTGGACCAAAGGTGGCTTCCAGGACAGGACAGGGCAGGAGGAGGGGTGGAGCCATCCATCAACGTGAGCAGGGTGCTAGGTGGGTCATGCCTCTATTTTTTCTTTCTAAAGGATCTAGATGGCAAGTCGAAGTAGACTTATATTACTGCAGTGGCACCTGACTTTTAAACCTGTATGTAACACTGTCATGTATGTAAAGACTTTCATTTTTGATGCACCTTGCCAAGAAATCTGTCCAGCAGATCCTCTATAACCTGTCTGAAGTTTATTGTGTACAAAATTTACACTTTTCAGCAAAGTTTAGTTCAGTTCTTTTTTGGTGAGACGTCACAAGTCTTTTGTCCAATCACAATCAAGACAACTGCATCATTGTCTTTTCCAGCTTAAGCATGAATGTGTACAATGGATGCTAGTTTTGAGCGGAGCCATAGAAAAGAGGTAAGTCTTGTTTGTTGCCAACTACGTAATATGCTGTTTAACTAACTTAACATTAGCTACCTTCTGCTGAAAACTGGAACAGAAGATGCACCAGAATGCTTTGTTTACATGTTAAAATCACAAAATGTTTCTTCTTGGGGAGGACGCCCCCAGACCCCCTACAGAGGACTGGTTTATGAACATGTCACCGTTTTCACCTCTTGTGAGTTTGCAGGTCTGATCTGCTTCACAAATTCAATTTCACTAATAAATCTTACAAAATTTAGACATGATGACTCACTGGACTGAATGCAGTCCAATTTGGACCAGTTTCACTGAAACTGCAGCTGGGACATTACAGGTGTGAAGTGAAAGAAATAATTCATAAATAATCTGTCCGAAACAGCTTTCAAACAGAGACATAGTGCAGTGTGCAGTCATCATTATTGACTGAAGATGGACTTTTTAATGGAAGACTATTTGTATTTGTTGGATTTGGGGTGTTGCCTATTTACAGTTTGTCAACATCTGTTGACAGTGGTTTACTCATAGAGTGTATAAAACATGGATGTAGTCTCTGTGACATCAGCGATAAGTTTCTGAAGAACTATTGTAAAGCTCCCAGCATGGTGACTTGGCCATCGCCGTCTTGGCAGTCCGTGACTCAACTTACTCCCAGCTCATCCAAAAATGTGCAAGAAGGTGGAACTTATTAATTAGAAAGACTATACATCCAGACAACACGTCACAACATGAATTTCTTTTAATAAAAGCTAACGTTAGATACTGTGATAGTATCATTTATATCATAACTGGATAGTATTTCTTCATTGAACGAAGAGCAAAAAAAAAGGCACTGAAGGCTTTTCTCTACAGAAAACATTTTTTTCGCTCTTCTTCCGACCAGCTTCGACTAGCGTTTGATCTGTCTCCACTTGTTGGTCTGATTGGTTTTAGTTTGCTTGTGTTAGACATGATAGACAGATGCTTCATCCAATCACCTGCCAAGTGTTTTTTGAAAGTGCCTGCCCTTTTCCAAACATTTTTTAAGGACGACTTCCCAGATGGTTCTGTGTAACAAACCATCCAGCATGTCAGGTTTGGACATAAGGTCTATAGAGACCAAAACCATTGTTTGTGCCAGGCTGTAAACGTGTTTATTTCTGTCGTAAAGTTGGCCATTTCTATGGAGATTGATTCACTTTTGGAGCCAGCTTCAAGTGGCCATTCAAGGAATTGCAGTTTTTTGCACTTAGGAATTGCGCCTTGGGTTTACTGTGTTATTGAATCAGACAGTGCATGACACATTCACTCACCCAGAAGCAGGTGGGGCATGACTGTGCCGACCTGCAAGTCCCAGGATGTGTCAGGCACATATCCCAGCGTTTTCTCTGGGGGGGTGGGGTCCTCAACCACAGTGATCGTAGAACCTTTCCAGGTCTCGATGATGCGACGGCCACTCAGTGATGTCACTCGGGTGCACTGCTTCCTCAGTCGTGTCCGCGAGAAACTCTTGATCTCCTCGGTCAGGGACTGCATTACTAGACCAGACTGGCGCAAACAGTACTGAGCTAGACGGAACTGCACCGGGCTGGAGTCAACCTGAAAGATAAATGCATAGGGGCAGTTAGAATGTGTTTATAGTATTGGATATGCAGATAACAATGCAGTATGAGACATAGAAAATAACAGATGAGGTGAAAGTGAACTACATCTAAAAAAAAAAAAAAAAAGTCTACAGCCATGCTGATGAGTGGAAACAGCACTGCAGAGCCAATCCAAAGTCTTTAGGGTGGCCTTTCATATTGGGGCAGTGACAATGGCGAAGTCATGTGCCTACCACTGAAGAGAATAGGGTAAGGCATGTCCTAAAAAATATAAGGGCCGTAGGTTTGTTAGCGAACGTTCTCTGCGTTGTTCGAGGAACTATTTTGCATTTAAAAATCCCAGGAGACAAAGTTTAGCATGTCAGTATGCTAACGTTTGCAAATTAGTACAAAATACAAAGTTCAGCTGAGGCTGACGGGAATTATTTTTGCAGGTATTAAGTCATAAAGCAAAGTATTGAATTTTGGCCTGATGGCGGTGCAGAGGAAAGATCAGAGGATCACCAAAGTAGGCCTGTCCGGAAGCCTTTCTAGAGCTTTGACGCTTCAACAGCACCAACCAGAGGGGGTTGGGTGCATGTGCCTTTTCATCTCCAACCTGTTGGCTGCCTCGGTGTTGCTCTTGCTGGCAGTGTTTGATCTGTGTTCAGATTGTGCTGAAGCTACTGTCTCTCTCTGTGTCTGAGAGGTGGTGATCTGAGAGTTGACAGAGGCAGCGTCTGCTGTGTCTGTCACAGACAGAGACAAAAGAAGGTGGGCATGCAACATGGCCGCCCACCGGAAGAAGCAGCGGCAGCAACTTAAGGGCAACCTTGATACAGCACTGCAGATGTAACTTTATTGATTTTTTAAAAATCTGACAGGATCAGTCAAAATCTAATGTTAATTAATGTCCTCTACACATCCAAAGCTATCACACACAGTCAAAGTTCATAGAGTGAAATTGTTTGGCATAAAGCAGCGTATAAATCCTGACTTCCATCAGAGCTAAAAAAAAAAATTAATAATAATTTCCTCAGTTTCCTCTGGAGAGTTTCCTCTGTCCTGTCAAGTTTATAACTGCAGTTTTTAGTTTTACTGCAGAACTACCAACAATATTTGTTGCAGTGACATTACTGCACACATGACTGAAAGCAGCCTCTCTAATCAATAAATCATCTTTTAAATTGTTTTGTGAGCTTTCCATGTGATTTCTTATTTATGTGTTGTATTGATGTACGAATGTTTTCTTTAACAATTTACTTGCATGATTAGAGAGGTTACTTAGACTAATTAACAAAGAAATGTTTCCATGCACACTATAATGTCACAGCAGTCATGCCGCTGTGTATGTGTGCGTAAATGCGCACAGGGAGATGCGTCATCCTGCAGCCCCTTTGCTATAAATCAGAATGTTACTTCTTATGACCCGACCCACCTGACCTGTGCATTAACTGCAGCGCCAGCATCACTACAACTGGGTTATTTCAGCAACTCCTCTCCGTCTTGCTGAATCTTCAATTTAAACAGATATACACCAGACGCAGGCATGCAAGGCTCTTTAAAGGAATGGGAGACACTGTGATTGGTTTAATTAATGTTCCAGCCAAAATACACTTATGATTAATTAGGAGACCACATACAACCCTTTTGCGATTTACTTTGCACCCAGGTGATGTGCTGTTTAAATAGCAAAGTTGAGTTAGACATGCTGTAAATCCACATGCACCATGCAAAATAGATTGCGTTTCTGTATATGGACTTCTCTGTCTTTTCTCTGTAGGCTACGTATTTTGGTCTAACCATCAAACATATACATTAACATGTACATGTAACATGAAATGATATTTGAGGTAACAGACACAGAGAGCAAGTATTTACAGTGGACTTCATACCAATAAAAATTATGTAGACGTCCGTTGTCACATTTTAGGAATTCAGCCATCACACATGGTATTTATGATCATTCTTACTGTGGATAAGATGATCAGATAAATTAAGGCTGAGATTACCAGAGTGTGGGCTGCATCCCCCTGGTGGGCTGTGAAGGTACTGTAAGTGGGCCGGGAGAGGTCATTAAAATAAAGTGTTTCATTATCAAATTTGTAACTTTAAAATGACCATAAAATATATACTTTTTTTTTTTTAAAAGGTAATCAAAACAAATAAAACAAAGTCATGGGATTCAAATTACATGCTATTCTTCATTTATCTGACCTATTTTAACAGGTGTTACACCATGTTTGGTGACCTCTCTCATTAACACCACAACGTATCTTATGTCTCATTAGTGGGAGGGAGTCATATTTGATGGAATACTTTGTCATTTGCGGGACACAAGTTAAAATGGAAAGAGATCCAAGTTTACAAATTGTTACGTGTATATGGATGGATTATCAAATTGTACTGCATTGCTATATGCCCACGTTCACACAAAAATGTTATGTGTATGAAATAATAAATATAAAGGGAAATAGAGGGTCTCAGTTATGAAGATTTTGTGATATGAGACTAGATATATTTTCCTGGTTTTAAAGGCTGCATTACAGTAAACTGATGTAATTTTCTGAACTTACCAGACTGTTCTAGCTGTTCTATCCACATTACAGATGATTGTTTATCAAATATCTAATTGTGTTCATATTTTGCGAAAGCACCAATACTAATCCCTATAATATCAATAGTATAGATATCAAAGTATTTGGTCAAAAAATATTGTGGTATTTGATTTTGTCCACATCACCAAACCCTACTGTATCTGATAGAAACCTGTTTCTTCAGATGTTCGGCTTTGGTCCGCCTCGGCTCTGAACAGGTCTCGCTCAGCTGATGGCAGATAGTCCAGTTTGAATGACACAAACCAGTGGTGGTGGACCAGAGTGGTGATCCAGTTCAGTTTCCGGAAAAGAAACACACTTCTTCCGTCATCGTCTTCTGTTCCAGAGAAAACACATCAAAAAATGTCCAATCAGGTTCAGGTTCCTACTGCTGACTTAAACTTAGACCAGGTCCAGAACAAATCCAGTCTCTCTACCTGTAGCCCTGTAGTCCGTCTGTCCCAGCTGAGTTGAACTGTGAACTGGTCCCACTCTGCTGGAGGTGAGGCTGGACTGCTGCTGGGTAACATGAAACCTGCTGCCTGCCTGTCTGTCATTAGTGCTCTGTAACAGTGAGTAAGTCTGCCAAGTCCATAACCAATAATACACACATACACCCAAGTCAATTCAATTAAAAAGGCTATTTATCTGACAAATAAACCATATGGCACTTTTTTTTGTCAGTGCCATTTCTCTGATCTCATGTGGAAAAAAACACGCCAAACAAAACAACAAAAACATATTTTCTCTCAATATGGTGACATTACAAGATAATAATGTCAGTGTAGGAAAGGTTAAAATGCTGTAAATGAGTGGTGGTCCAACAGTTTCCACTGCGGTCCAGAAGAGGGAGCCACATCCCTACTTTTACGAGCTTAAGATTTCAAGTCAGTAGAAAGTGAACCTGATGACACTGATAAAATTAATCTATTCTGAAAATTTGTTTCATTTGAATAGAATAAATTGACTGAAGCTATGTTTATGGTGTAATGTGTGACCCAACAATTGCAAATTTTGCCTGAAAAGGACGGCCTCAGTCCACTTCCAACTGGACTCTGGTGTGGTTTCATTTCATCATTTTACAACACAGGGCTGAATAATGAAATGTTTTTTGTAGTTTTCTTTATGCTACTTACAGAAACAACACACCCTTGCTCCATATATTTTGTATGCAAGTGTTTGCCCTAAGCTACTGAAGTATTCTCTTTTGCATTGCTAAAAGGTCATTAGTGAACATTTTCCCTAGCAAATTTTAAGGAACCCGTTGCAGTCTAACCTGACACACAAGATGGTTTGTTACCTAGAACCATATGAGAAGTCCTTAGAAACTGTTTGGAAAAGGGCAAACACTTTCAAAAAAAATACTTGGCAGGTGATTGGATGAACCATCTGTCTATCACATCAGATCAAACTTTTGCCGATGCTGGTTGGGAGGAGAGCGAAAACATCTTTTCCAAAGAGAACAGCTGTCAGTGCTGTTCTTTGTTCTTTTATCAATGAAGAAATACTCTCCAGTTCTGATATAACTGATGCTATCACAGTATCTATGCTAACCTCTTCAGGAGTCACCATTGTTTGTTTGAGACAAGTCACTTCCATGGACGCTTCTCACTGTCATCACACCTAACACCATGCCGGTAGCTACCAGAGGTGTCTCCAAGGATGCTGATTGGCTGCATCGCTATTGGCATGGAGACAGACAGATAACTTGAAGTCTGGTAAGATTGATTCTCACGTGATCTTGCGAATCCATGTCCCTTGCCAGGTCAATACCAGTTTGTTAAGTGTAAAAACATGGCCCACATGAATGCATACAACAATGCCTGGCCATGCCGGCACAAATGTGCGTCCTCTGTGAACATAGTCCACATGCGCTCTTACGCACTGTTGGAGGCATGTCCTCAAGGGGGCAATAATAAGCTAATCAGAGCATTTCCACGACCACAGCAGTAAACAAACGCAGCACCAGTGAAAGAGTCTGCACTACTGTATCAACTGCACAGAAGGAAGAGAAGAAGAAAGGAGAAAGGTTGATGCACACAGACATGTTCAGCCAGAGCTTCATCAAACTTGTCAGCCATGGTTGTTTTGAGCAGAAGTGAACCCAAACTGAAGGGTTCAACTTTCTCTTGTTGTTTCACGCTATAGCACTCACTCACAGCAACCTTCAGACTGCAGCTCGCGCATGTATTGCATTACAATTTTCAGGTGACACTGCCTTTGTGTACTTCTGTCGACCATTTTCCTACCTTAATGTGAAATAATACGAGGAACACAAGACGATGCCTGATTGAAGAGGAGGAGATACCACAATGTTGTCTTTTTTCCAGTGGATTTGCAGTTTGCACTAGTAACTTTTTAGCTAGCTTTTTAGTACGAGACCAGTACTAAAACCTGTACCCTGAAATTGATGCCAATATGAATCGAGTACTTCATTCGATACCTTGTAGCTGCTCACTGTAGCTGCAGCAGCAATCACACATTGCATTAACTTGAAGAACATTTGCGTTGATTTTATCTTGTGGGGCAGCTGGATTCGCAAGATCACACAAGAATCCATTCTGCCATTCTTCAAGTTATCCATTTGTGTCTGCAACAAAAGTGCTGAATCCCATCAGCATCCTAGGAGGGACTTCTGGCAGCTACGGACGTGGTTTTAGGCGTGCCGACAGCGAGAAGCGTCCATTGAAGCAACTTGTCTCAAACAAACAATGGCGGCTCCTGAAGAGGTTAGCATAGATACTGTGATGATAGCATCAGTTATATCAGAACTGGAGAGTATTTTTTTCAAGAATGACACTGAATGTGGTCACTCTTCTCCTGAATGGCTTTGGCAAGAGTTTGTTTGTTTGAAGTTAGCTTGTGTTAGACATGATAGACAGATGGTTCATCCAATCACCTGCCAAGTGTTTGCTTTTTTTCTTCTTCTTTTTTTTGAAAGTGTCTACACTTTTCCAAACAGTTTCTAAGGATGACCGGATGGTTCTGTGTAACAAATCATCTGACATGTCAGGTTAGCATTGATTAGCTGTGAGCAAAACAATACAAATGATCTTATTTTCTAGATTTGGGTACAAAAAGGACTGAATGCAGGTATTGTTTGTTTGGAGAAGTTTCAGTACTACTTATTATTTTATCATTATTTCAGTTGATACTTTAAAGGTATCATATATCATTACCCAGTCTAGCTAGCCAATTGTTAACATTACTCTGTCTCATTAACCTTAGCCTTTATTGAAACTCACCAGTTTTTGTTGTTTCCTGTCTTTTCTTCACAATAACATTTTCATTTTTTAAAATTATCTCATATATGGTGTGTTTCACAGATAAATTTCTCACATTGATTTAGTCAGTTATTACTTGCCACATCTTTTGCTCGTGCATATTTGTTCTGGCTAGATTAAATTTATTAGGTTGGATTATGTGCTTGTGCTTTCCATATTTTTTGAGGAGATCAACATTCTCATCTTCTTTCCAGTTTGGTTTTCTCTGTCTTAGACACTTAGACAAGGAGGCAACCTAAGAGGCATTATGTAATGCTCCTAAATTAACTCCTCAGCTTAAGGAAATATTTTGCTTAAGGGACAAACTCAAGTTTGAAACTTAAGGTGGTTTATGCAACCGGGCACAGGTCTGGATGAGGAAGAAAAATGCACAGAATGCATTCTAAATTGGTGGAGTTCTCTTTAAAGCCCCGATGACCTTCCCTCCAGACAAATGTTACATTTTTAGCTCCACCATAAGCCTCTGTAGCAAAATCAGTAATTGTTGTAGATTACTTTAAGTCCTTTGCAATACTGTGTGTGTGTGTGTGTGTGTGTGTGTGTGTGTGTGTGTGTGTGTGTGTGTGTGGACAGCTGCAGTCTTATTTATGTTGGAAAAGATTCTGGTCGTTTCCAAGAATATTTCCACATACAGAGAGAGAGAGAAACCATTTTCTGGCTGAAATCGGACCTTTTCATTCCCTCAACACGCACACACACACACACACATGCTCACACACACACACACACACACACCTGTCTCTTTA
>JAJHUR010079623.1:0-10861 GCA_027495735.1 Lutjanus campechanus | reverse complement strand
TAAATAAAGTAGAAAATGAACTATTTACTTAGCACCTCACGTACACATAGAAAAAAAAATCCAAATAGATAATTCAAATAAAGATAAAGAATAAGGGTCATACAATATATCTTGATATACATTTTTTAAAAACAACATACCACACATTGACGATTTTATAGGGCAGGGTGATTTAGACAGAATAAAATGTCACTATTTTTTTTTATCAGTATTGATATTGTGACAATATTGTTGGTGCTTTTACAAAATATTACCACAATTTTCTAAATAATAATCAGTAAGGTGGACATAATGACCAAGAGGGTAAAGGCAAATATTAGAACAGCTCGAACTGTTTGGTAATTTCAGAAAATGACATTACTTTACTGTAATGTAACCTTTAAAACCAGGAAAAGACAACACTTATGCCATATCACACCACAACAATATCCAAAATCTTAAGACATTATCTAGTATCATGTCACCGTATCAATAAAAAATCTTTATATCACCCACCCCAAGTCTTTGATTTAGGTTTGACTCTCCAAAGGATAACACATTTTAATCAATCTCATTAACATTTTCAGATTTATGCATGATAAAACTTTAGTGTGAGACACAAGAACAAATGACGTGTTGGAGATAAGTGGATGAATGGGTGGCTGTTTGCAGTATGTTTTCAGCGTAGAGAGACTAAATGGGCAACTTTCCAACCTGTTTTGTCTCTAAATTATGGCCCATAAAGTTCAAGAGATCTTATGGAATTAACACAAGAGTTATATTCTCACACTGTGTTGCTGGAAATGACTCAAACACACTATATTTTGCCGACCTCTTGGGATTTGCAATGTACATTTATTACTAAAAAAAAATTGCAGCTTGTAACATTGAGGCTGTTTAGACTATATATTTTGGGCTTAAATCATCCCACTTTCCTCTTTGATCGCTTGTTCTCTTCCATCAGCTTCTTGGCTCTGAGCAAACGCACATGGTAAATGATGACACACACTTGAAAAACAGCCTTGCAAAAGCACACTTTTGTTATTTTACATGACACCTTACAAATGTCTTTTGTGTTATCTGCTGCTACTGCAAAGCAAAGCTACTTTATTTTAACCTGTTGTTGTTAATTGAATCCATAAAGTGTTTCACTTTGAAATGTAGAAACAATTGTGCCACAGCTTTCCCCTCAAGTTAAATTATTAACAAGATTTAGTCCTTTTTTTTTTTACTGTTTGGGGAGCATTATGACTGAGCTGTGCTGAAGGGGAGGCTATTACTCTCCCTCCATCCTGTGAGGGCCTGCAGGATTATATGATAAAGTGTTTTAACCTTCAGTCATAAAGAATCATCAGTCAAGTGCATTTGTTTGGCCTCTAATGATGAATGCATTTCATAATAGCTCTAATTCTGACAGGGACAAAGGAAAGTGGCACAAAGACAACAGGAAAAATGCCTCAATAACAGGTGAAATACCACATTGAACTGCTTGTTTTGCATGTTTACACCAGATGACTGCTGCAAAGTCTCTCAGAGGTGCTGTATGGAAGTTAAAAATTGGCTGTCATCAGACTTCAGAGGGAAAAAAAACTTCATTTCAGATGAGAGAGACACAAGATTTACAGTGTATTTCCACACACCAGCAAATATTTCATAAACAAAAAAAATCCACAGAAGGCAACAAGTAAAAATATAACTTTAATAATATGTAAAAGAAAAACAAGTGCAGACATGTCAACATGAGGAAAGCAGAATAATGTGAAAGACAGTTTACTGTAACTGTTTCACAAAGAGCTATTCTGTAGCAAAAAAAAAAAATCAAATTTAGGACATACTGTATATGTTCAAGATGAGGTTTCCTAACTGTTTTGGCAGCGTTGAGCAGTCTTCAGCAGCTGAAGCATCCTTGGAGTGTTAGAGAGTCTGTCCTATGGTTGAACCTGTCCCTAATCTCCCTCGAGGAATGGAAGACAAAATTTCCCTCCCTGGGTAAATAAAAGATACTAAAGAATTCACATTATTACAATTCCATTAAACCCCACCAGGGAACAGAAGACGCTGTATTTTTTTACCAAGCTAGTGCCGTAAGAACACAATCTCATTTGACTGAATATTCTTTATTTATCTATTCTTCTTCTAATCTTCAGGCAACAGCAACGGGCCGTATAATGCTCAGCAGTAAGCTAATCAGAGTTTCCTTTCACAGCAGGTAGTCTGTTTAGATTAGTGTAAAGTGGCTATAGTCCATATTTTTATAGTTATAAGGCATGAAATGTGTGGCATGACAGGTGTCGTGACAAACCCACACATGAATAATACCATTGTTTCCAGTGAAAAACACTTTAAAAATCAGTTAAAGGGACAGAAAATTCACATTTAGGAGTAAAAAGGGAGAGTGAATATTGGACTTAGATTCATCAAGTGGCTGGACACACAACTTCAAATGAAATCATTAAATATGTTGGGGTGATGGCAAAGATCCATAGGTTCCCAGTCTCATATTTGCCTCCAAGCGGGTTGGTAAGAACTTGGGACTTTCCTCTCGCCCTGTGATGCAGTCTGACAATGACCTACCAAATTAAGCAAAATAAGAAAATCAAGAGCAGGTCTTTAGGGAAGAGAGCCGGGATCAAACATCTCTTTGTATGATTAAACGCTCGGCTTTACTGAATCGCTTCAAACAGCACTCCATACTTTGATTATAATTCCCTCAAATATGACATATTGCTGAAATAAACAAAGTCAAGGAAAGTCCACTTCTGCAGCTCCTCAGTCAGTGTAACACAACAGCTGTCTGTATTACACTGATTTTGTGAAAAGCTAAGAAGTGGTTGATGGGAAATAACAGGCAATTGAATAATCAAAGGGTGTTTTTCCATCAAGCAAAAACACTCCTAACACTTAAAATAACAGTGGCACAAAATAAGCGGCACATAAGCACCTCTATATGGTATTTCTACACACATTAAAACGTGTTCCAGCTAATTAAACCTGAGGACTACAACTGGCTTGTAAGAATACACGGTGTCTAAGAGCATATGCTGCTGCATTAGCTTGTGTGAGAGTGCGAAGTGAACACCCTGCACGTCAGCCCACATTTACACTCCAGTATCTGTTTGTTTATGTGAGACAAATAAACTCAGTGTTTTGCCAACACCTCTCTGACAGCAGCAGGTTGGTAAAAGTGTGAGAATTACTGTCAGCAAATCACTACAGAGTCTGAATCTGTCAGCTTCCTCAGGAGGATGCAGTGTGCAGATGTGCAAGACAGTCGAGATATTTAAAAAAGGCAGAGACGGAGGGGGGGGCGACTTTACGTTCGACAGAAGTTTAACGCTGCACATGCTCAGCAAAGTCCTGACACCGGGGCGTCTGAGCCGAGCGTACAATTGGCTGTGGCCGCATGAAATCTGCCCAAGTTTATTTGAATCAAAGGAGGTGTGCTGCTGCTTGACTGACTGATTACCTTTAACGCCTGAGTAAGCTCCTACTGCAGGCCTGAAACATTTTCTCAGCACCTCTGGGCCCTTCTTTGAATTTCACATGGCTGACAGTGAAATTGAACTGTTTGAAACATAAACAGGATTAGATGTGTTTTTCTTCTTCAAAAAGAAAGCAAAGATAACCCCCTGTCCATTCTCCTCTGCTGGTTCTGCACTGATAAAATGTGATTGATATTGATCCTCTGATTATTTAATAACGTTACCTCGCTGGTATGACATGGTTAATTCAGAGTGTGTGTGTGTGTTTCACATTGCAACATCGATAAGCAAGTAGAAAGAAAAGGTAGACTACAAATTTAAATATGTTATATTTTTTTTCTATTTTAATTCACTGTGTGTAGTGACTTAACCACTTGATGCTTGATAAGATAAAATTCATAATAAGATGGAACAGGATTATGTGATAAAGTCCTTTAACCTTCAGTCATAAAGAATCATCAGTCAAGTGCCTCTTGCCTCTTATGAATGTTACTTGAGCCTCTGTTACTTGAGTCTTTGTTGCTGAGTCTTTTGTATCTTAAGGCCCAGCTAGGGACGGGCATTGCAAATTAGCTTAGGCTATAAATGCTATAGTGTGTGGCATTGATTTATGCTACATACTTGTCCCTATACAAATAAACATTAAAATAAAATAAATAAATGCATTTCATAATACCTCTCATTGTGACAGGGACAAAGGAAAATGGCATGAAGACAAAAAGGAAAAACAACACTAGGTGACTGTTAACAGTATATCATCACAAATCTGCAAATATTTTTAAAAAATTTGCTGCAGAAGGCACCAGGTGAAAATAATAACTTTAATAATGTGAAACATAAACCACAAAGTCCATCAAGTCATAATATGTGTTAAACATTTGTGCATTCTTGTGCCAGCAAAAAGTCAAAAGCGGAGTTGTTTCAGTTTCTCTGTGATAATAAGCTAAATGAAAATTTAAATTTGCGTCACAAAGAGCAATACGGCAAAAATGAATGAAATTTTGAATGTCGTACTCTATGTTAAAGATGAGCTTTCTTCACCCTTTTGGCAGTGTCGAGCATTCTTCAGCAGCTGAAGTGTCCCTCGAGCTTTAGGCAGTCTGTCATATCCTTCCTCCCTTCACCACTTGGTGCTTGATAAAGTTGAACTCATGAGAAGATATATTTGATATTCTGATCATATCTTCTGTTTATCGCAGTTTAATTTGATTTTGATGTCGACAAGCGGTTTCCAAAAAATATAAGATATGATTGTTATGCATTAATATGAACTCTATGAATCATGCCTTTATTGGTTTTAGTACTGTTATTGTGAAGGTCAGAAATGAAGGGGGGCAGTGCCACAATACCTAATGATTAAAAAACACTTTATAATACTGTACACTTACAACACACATACTTAAATACCAAATGTTTGACTCCATGCTAACTAATTTTATATGCTAAACAAACAATAACCCACCACCTCTACCAATGAAAATCTGTCTGATGTAAATAAGGCAGCAGTCATGTTCACAGATGGGATAGTTTATTAAAGTTTTATTCATATTATGTTTAGTCACATTCAGTGACTTCCCGTGTTGTCACAGAAGTTATAGCAACTAGCGCCTAGCAAGTAAAGAGGCTGTTATCTTGAATAAAGTACTGATTTGTCTGGCTTGAACCATTGTTGGAAACATTTGAGATAATGCAAGTATGCAACTCATAAAAAAAAAAAAAAAAACATTTTTAGACATTTTAACACAGAAGTAATACATGTTATTATGGCCCATTTATTACTGGATTTCTGGGGCCAATGCAGATATTGATATTATGGAGTAAAGAAGATCTTGATTGTGATATATTAGCTGATATTCTTTATACAAAATATAGAATATACACACAAACAGCCGTTTTTGCACTGATCCCTCAAAGGTTAGTTAACACTTGTGACAGATATGTAATGGAGGCAACACATGATGTTCTCTGTTTACGTTACATTTACAAGCTTGAAGATGAGGTTTTTTTTTTAAGGGAGAATGGGTACACGTGCCTTTTCTCTCTTTGCATCCTCCAGCAATAAGCAGCCGAATCAGGTGCTTCTCAGTTCGAGGACAAAATCTAAATCTTTTTGAAGACACAGCGGTGCCCGAGTCTCTTTGCACAATCAAAGGCTGTAAACCAATCAGTGTGCTCCCGCTCCTTTTTTCCCCTCAGAAGAAAGGCCGCACTGAAGGCTCCATGAGTGACTGCATGTGAATAAGACACATGACCTGTTTGTCATTCATTGTTATTTTTATCAATAATACACATAAAAAAAATCACTTTTTGATGTGTTACCTAGTTTACATGAGTCCCCTAAAGTAAGGTTTAATAAAATATGAATGTATGTATGTACTCTTGCACAAATGCATTGGTTTGAAATGTTCTTTTCTATGTAACTTTATGCTGATATACAAGTTAACATATGAAGGAACTGAGTGAGTTCATTAATTGATGATCAATTTAGGGTTTAACTATCACATAAGCTCACTGTGATGTTATATTTTCAGGAAGTCATGGTTGCGCTGTGGAGTGCAACAAGGCTGCCAACAAGCTTCAAAAGTAATATAACGAGTACTTTAACTAATTCCTTTAGATACGAAGTAATAAGTAAAGTAATGCAATTACTTTTTAAAGGAGTAATAATTAAAATGTAATCTTTTATTACTGAGTAACCTGCCCAGCATAGATGCTGAAGGAAAGCTGTGATTCACAATTTTTGAAAAACCTTGAAAACCTTTTTTTAAATGACTTTTATGCTTTCATATTTCATGGCCTGAGACATTGTGTTTTCAGGTCATCCCAATTTTATCAATTTGACATCTCCAGAACTTGAGTGAATTTTTTAAAGCTTGACACTAATGTCCAGTTTGGTTTCAAGGAAGAACTGATTAGTATTTGCCGATCAAAGGTCGGTATGACCTCATGTTAAGTTTCAAAATAAATGTAATTGTAATCTGTTACAGTTACTGACAAACATCCGGATATTCTTTTCGGGTTGCCTGGCGGAGCTCTGCACTCGTCTAGTTAAGCATGTGTTTTGCACACTTAGTGTAAAGTGTTAGATCAAAGCTTCAACAATATAACATTATACAATGCCAATTTATTCATATTCCACTGTTTCACTCGCAAGAAAATAGGCTAAGCTGCACCAAAAAGCTAAGCCTTTTCTTGGTTCAGTGGAGCTGAATATCCAGCTGTTGAGGTTGCTTTTGTGCTAAAAAATAAAAAATGTACATATACACATATAACATTTGTTCATCTTTATTTATAAGTGACTAAACATTTCTGATGTGTCCCTGACGTGTCCTCCCTTTGTTTTCTGGCATGTCTTCTGCTTCTGTAATCTAAACGGCTTTTATTCAGACCGGATACATTTTGTCTTTAGGCTTCATCTTGTATTAAATTACATTCTGTATCACTGTGGCATATAGAGTAGAGGGATTTGTATTCTAATTAAGAGTATTGCATTAAGATAAGTGCAGCATTTAGCCCAATAATAACAGCTGCATCCATATTTTTATCCTCATGTAATAATGTATAAACAACATTACCATTACAATGCATGTAAAGAGGCTTCACATGCGTCCTTCCCTATGCTTAAAATCCACTGATCTCTCTCTCATGACCTCCCTTGTAGCATTTTGTGGATGCAATCTTAACTGACAAGCTCAACTGTTTTGCATGCAGGGTGGAAACATTAAAGACTGAGTTAATCCTCTCTGATTCCCTGCTGCTGTCACTCACACAGCCTGACTAAAAGCCACAAAATGTTCCCGAATCAAACAACGCCGCATCACACCTTTGATACTGTGTGTAATTTTAGAGTAAAATACAGTAATATCCCGTCATTTACAAAGGATTTAAATTGTGTTTTGTGGTAATCACATGCGAGATTGAAAGAAGAAAAAAACAAACAAACAAAAACAGATATTTAGAGGTGTCCTACAATTCCACTTTCAACCAAGGTCCAATTAGGAGATCATTCTTTATTTTCTCTGTCAAAAATAAAAATAAAAGCAGAGCCGTAAGTCAGACGGACAGCTTTGCTTCTCTGCCCCTCGATGAACTCTGGATGTTATTTCAAGGTGCTCATTTCAAAGTTCCACTTGATTATTGTGTCGGTCATTAATCTGTTGATTAATCATTTCAACTCGTTCGGGAGCAACTTACAAATTAATTTAGCTGGCAGCGGTCTGTTGCGGCTCATTAGCATATCATGTCCCATTTCCTTGCCAAATAGATTTGTCCAATAGAAAGATAACAAGCCGGCATGCATGTAAATGTGGTTTTGTCAGCTGTGGAGCTGTGATGGAATGAAGCATTTATACCTGAAACAGGAAGTGAACACGGTGTACTTTTGTACGTACTCTCAAAAATACACTGTAAAAATTCATACAGAGATTTAGCAGAATCAACCAGTCTTTTCCCATCAATGTAAAATAAATATAGTTTTAATAAATAAAGTTTTAATTATTAAAGTTAATTAAACTTAAAATTTCTAGTATTTAGTTCCAGAACACCTCAGAATAAACAGGAGTTCTTCTAACTTGAAGTCTTTTGACTTGAAATGATGAGTTGAATGAATGTACTGTCATTAAATTAAGTTTCTAGAGAAACATGATCAGCATGTTAGCAGCATATTAGCAGACTTCCCAGCATGCATTGTTTGAGAGTTAAAACTCTGCTGAGATCCTTCTTTTTATAGTTTGAAGAAAACATATTTGATGAAAACTGCTAACATGTAAAAGGAAATCAAATTAATTTGTTTTTGACTTTGAGTTTTATTTGTCAGTGTGACTGACGAGTTGTTGATTCAATATAATACTTTAAGGCTGTTGAACATGTTTGATTCATTACAAAATTATCTCAACTTAAAGTCAACTAGTCAACTTAAAGTTTCTACAAGAAACTTTCATATTTTGTTGAAAAAATGTGTTGATTTTGTTTGGATGCTCCTGTGGACAACAGTTGTAGTTTTTCCACCACAATAACCACAAATATCAGATTTAATTATCTAAATTATCTAAATAAAAATCTCTTTTTAACTGGCTAACATACTACTCACTGTAACTTTGTCTGTGAAAATGTAAAGACAGGCTTGTTTTATCTGATTTCACAGAAAATCTGACCGGATGGCACTTCTGTAGCTCATATATAAAGGTATCAACAATAAATTGAGACTGTTTCATAACGAGTAAAAAACTCTACTTGCAGTAGCTTTAAAATTTTAAGGCAGTCTGGACACTAACTTTTCAAAGTTAAAGCTAAGGTTTATTTTTACAGTGTACATTTAATTTCACAGGTGCAGTAAAATCTGTACAGTTAGGATGATTAAATGTTTTGTGGCACTAATCATAATTCTGTCGAACAAATGGAGATAAGGCCGTAACCTTGCTCACTTTGTTCAATGTGAACTGGATTTGTTTTACCGTATGGAAATAAAGATGTTTTACGATGCATAATGAAACCATTTTTATGCCTCTTTTCGCTGGTATGTGTGTCTTACACGTGTGCGCACCTGTGCGGCTCTATGTGACTTTATGCAAACAGAAGTTCCACACAAAAGATAAAAAAAGTGAACTTGAACCTGAAATGTAAACAGTTTTAGGGGTTTTCCTTGATCCCCTTACTTAAAGATCAGTGAAATCTTTACTGTTGTCCAAGAATGAGCAGACTGCAAAATACCAGTTGAGGAAATCACTGGAATATAAAAATCCTTGCAACACACTGCAGACAATGTCCACCCAGCCCTGTTATCATTTATTAATCTGTCCATAACGTGACTGTTGTGTACAAATTCTTCTCAAAGTCATACGTTTAATGATCTGTCAGATCAAAAGGCTAAACTCGTGCAGCCTTCACTTGTTTACAAATTGTCTGTATGTTGATGTGCGAATAAATCAAAGTGAGAGATAACGTCAGAGTGATGTATACTGTGTGCCGCTAGATGTATCTTTTAAACTTGATTATTCAGCATTGGATTAGGAAAGGACACAGGCAGCAGGAAAGTTAAGCGTCTTTGCATTAGTGCCGTGCGCCATTTAAGTATAACAGATGTTTTCTTTTTGTCCAAATCTGCCCCAGAACCTTTCTGCATTTCTGCTGAAACATTTCAGTGACATACCTTGTATGATACTTTTATTGAAGACATTTATATTTTGTTAATATAAAAGATTTAATTTTACACAGAGAAACTAAGCATTATAAAGCCGCAACAGCTACTAGACACATGAATGGAGGCATCGTCCCAGAAACAAGACACAGAACTTTCCTGCATTATTTTTTGCTTTTCTCTCTCTATTTTGTGTGTTTCAGCATAAATATCAATACATAAAGGAATAATTCAACAGTTGGGAGATACACTTATTTGCTTTCTTGCCAAGAGTTTGATAAGAGTATTGATACACGATGTCCATACAGTAAATAGCAGCCACTTAAGCTGGGAACCAGCTCTGTCCAAAGATAATGAAATATGCCTACCAGCACCTTTAAATGCACAATGTGCAATTTATGCCACTAGTGGTCTCTCTCACATTAAAACAATAACACATGATGTAATTAGATGATGCTGTACGTGGTGTGGGATTGTGAGAGTTGTTTTCCTCGCCTTTAAATAACCATTATTGCAGATGAAAATCTGTCTGACTTGACCAAGGCAAAAATCTTGTTCATGGCTGAGATAATTAAAGTTGTAATAACACTACATTCACATCACGTCACATTAACCCACTTCCTTCCTCACTCTTATATATCACGTTTTATAGCAACTAGCTAGCAATAGCTAGCAGAAAACTCACTGTTACCTGGAGTAAAATACACATTTCTCTGTGTTTGAACACTGTTGGAAGCATTGGGGACAACTCAACAAAATATATAACAAATGTCTAGCTGTATTAGTAATTTTAATGCTGAAATGTGACATATCGTAGCTTAAAGTCTCACAAAATTAACAAATTGTGTCTCATTTGTTTAATCTGTAATACTAATGACTAAACTAATGCAATAATAATTGCATTTGAGATAATATATAATTTTAAATTATGTTTATATGTATAAAATAAATGTAGAAATAATATTTTATCTTCTCTCCTATATGCTGAGGCCCCACTGGCAGCCCCCACTTTAAAAATCACGGGCCTATACAGTAACCCTCACCCAGTGAGTATCTATTTATGTACTAAAAAAAATCATAATGAATTTCATTTTTTTTGCCAAAAAGCCATTTTCTGAAGCCATAGATTACTGTATGCAAACTTCAAAACAATGTTGTCTTTTAAATCATCAATTCGAAACATACTTTTAGAAGGTGGAGGTTTTCACCTCTGCTTGCCTCTGGGTCTGATTTTCCTCTTCACTTTAAAAGATAAAATATCACC
>JAJHUR010079621.1:24468-87997 GCA_027495735.1 Lutjanus campechanus | reverse complement strand
AGAAAGGACAAAAAAAAAAAAAAAAAAAAAAAAAAAAGGCAAGAAATCACGTCTGACTCTTCTTCATTTTGACTTTATGAACGGAAATGGCTTTCCTGACTTAACACAGTATATTGATAAATCTGTCGGTCTTTACATTATCCGGTTTGACTCCCGACCACTGTAACGCCTATCACCATCTCTGTTCTCAGTGTGTTTGTTATGGGAACTCATCAGTTAAAAGCTGTGCAGAAAAAGTGATATGAAAGCTGACTGGGCGAGACTGAGCGTAAGAAAGCACTCCTTTGTTTCTTCACCAGCACCAGAGATGTCTCCCTCTGCCTCTACAATTCTCCCATCATTATGAGCTGACTCTCTGAGGCAGGACCTAGGTATCTTTTCCATAATATTCAAATCTCAACTGTTTATTCTGCAGCTGTAAACATGTAAATTATTTCAATATCAACCAATACAAAAAGGAGATCCTTATTGTACTTTGCTCACACATAATTCAGTTTTTACTCTGCTGCCTTTTTTTGGCCCCAGCTTGTGATGCTGCATCGTTTCTTTACCAGGGGCTGTTGTGTCAAACAGCGAAAGTGAGCTATCAGAAGAGTGTGCCCAGTGGTGTTTCCTAGAGAACACTACAGGGAAAATATAATAAAAAGGTGCTACTCTTGTCTGTCAGATGGGGATGAAGTTTGCTATTTCTGAATTAGAGAGAAGTGTAGTGTGATGGTTAGGTCACAGGCCTCCATTGCATATGATTCTAGTTTTAAATTCTGGTACAGAAGGTCATCTTTACATCTACAAAAAAATATTACATTTTGGTGCATTGTTATGTTACATAATTTTATATATACAGTCTATTTAGTGCAGGCTGTCAAGTTTAATAGCTGAGGATGTCCTGTTGTCCCGGGGACAATAAAAATAACACCTGGAACACAAAAATATAGTCTCTGAGACAATTTTGGGGACAGTAGAGAAACATATCATTACAAATGAAATGACTACTTTTATGCATCATGTAATCTACTGTATGTCATTTTAATTGAAAGAATAATGAAAACTTTTTGCAGATGTAAGTGCAGGGAACAACTCGCTGAACTTATATGGTGGAGTGTGTGAAGTAAGCGCTGCAAGTTGCAGAAACAAAGTTATTAAACTATATTTATCCTGTAGAATGAAAAAAAAATTGAGACAATGGTTGTTAAGTCTGGAACAGTTGAAACTATAATTCGGGACAGTTGCAGGCCACTGAGTAAAAAAGTTCATTTCAAGCCCTGATTATGCATAAGTATTATCTTACACATGCTTATGTATGTAATGTTATCTGTATGTAATGTCTTACAACTATTGGTAACATTTTGGTTTCTTACGGGTGCCTGTATGTGTCACTGAGAGGCAATGACAAATTGTCGATATGAGACGGGTTGGGAATGAGATCGGGCTGTCCTGACTTCTCAAATACATGCTGGTCTTCACAGTTTTCTGTGAAAGTAAAAACTGAATATCTTAAAAGTTATGGACCTTTGGTTCGACGAAACAAGCAACTGAAATTTCAACTTGGGCTTGTCTTTCTTGGGCTTCCATTCATCAATTTATCTTAAAAAATAATAGGCAGATTAATGAATGCAAAAATATCTGTTGGTTCTGTCTGAACCCTGGAGTTTGGATAGCTGCTGAAATTTGTATTATCTTTTGTCTGTTGTGTAACTTCTAAAAGTAGTCTCCCCTGCTTACCAATTACCTCCTTTCACTTCCCCTCAACTCATATTAAACAGTCTTAAACATACCGAAACAACACATAATTGCACTTTAAATTCTAAAATTTGATTATGCAACGTTGATGCACCGTTATAAAATACATAATATACAGTTACAGTGTAATTACAAGTGTTTTCTTTCGGATTTTGGTATCTATGATTGACAAATTTTACCTGAAATTGAAAAGTGACAGTCTTCATAAAACTCACAGTTGTGTTATTCTTGGTGTTTAGGTTCAGCCCTGACCGATGAACGGGATAGTATTTTGGTCAGCGGACAGTGATGGAAAGGTATTTGTTTCAGCAGCTGGTAGCAGCTCCAGTAGATGGTGTAATAGTGACTGTACTTATTGACTGTACTCATACCTCAGAGTGAGTCAGATAAATGAACGTTCCACCTCCGTCACCACTTCACTGCTGATGTCATATGGGATTTTAGACTGTAGGTGACAACCAAGTAATAACTCCTCTATCTCTCCACCTCCATCTCTCTCTTTTCTTTCGCTCGCTTGCTCGTCGCCTTCCACCTCTACCTAGAAAGCAGACTTCCATTCCTCAGTTATCTGTCTCTCTCTGTCTGCCTCTCCAGTCCCTCTCTGTCTCTCCCTCCTCGCCCCTGCTCTCATCCATGTGATGTGTGATATGTATCATTGGTTAAGACTACTCCAGGCCGGCATGTTGACATTCCCCCGTGCCTCTTCATCTCTCCCCGCAGAGCTGAGTGCTGTTGAGTTGTGTTGATTAATGATATTGATCGCTCCACACACTGCTTGACTTTCAGTGAACGAGGGAGGGAGAGGGAGAGATGGAAAGCGAGAGCAGAAGAGTGAGAGAGAGAAATTGGAAGAAAAAAAAAATAACTCACTCACTCTCGATACAGTATTCTTTTTTTTCCGCACAACCTCTGTTTCCATGGAAACCATACCATAGGGAAAGAGATGGAGAGAGTATGAATGCATAGAAAAAAAGAGAGGAAAAAAACACAACAGGTCTGGGTTGCAGGTGAAGAGGGTGCATGTAAGTTCACTTATCTGTGGCTGTCTGCTGCCAGGTTAGATGTCTGTCTGCGGTGAACAATGTAGAAAAGTGCATGTGTCGTCAGCATACGCGGCAACGCATCAATGGGACTAAAAGCAGGATGTCAATATACTCTAAGGATCGTCTCCTTGACGCCTGATAAGTCGTGTCAATAGCAATGAGGAAGTGTCAATACCTTTTAAGGAGTGCAGGATCTCGGTCTGATAGAGTAAGTCACATGGATAGATGATGTAGATGAGGATGATTAGAAGCCCTATCAGGACAAATTCACTGACTCTGTATTACAGTCTGACCGATACTCGATTTTTGGGGCCAATAATGATATTAAGGAGTGAAAAAAAACCTGATATTGATATACTGTATATCAGCTGATAATGCCATGATCTTTTAAATGTGCTTATCAAACAATGGAGCCCACAATATCTAATGGAGGCATACCAGACAGTTCATTACATTATATTCAGTCAGTAATGTAACTACAGTAAACTTTTACTGGTTATATTTGCCACCTGACAGTTGAAGATTTGAGTCATTAGTTGGAGAGCCTTCAATCCAATGAAATACCAGTCGAGCAGTCTTTTTTTCCCCTTTGTCGGCCAGTTTGTACTAAAATAACAGGATAAAACAGATAGAGGCTTACAAAATACACAGGGATAACATCTCAATGGGGTATTATAAATAAGGGGAGCAGCAAACCATTAGCTGTTGAGATTAAGAAAATCCTTGCATTTACATGCGCTGGTGGTCGACTGATGAGACAGGGGGAGTGGTTGGTAAACAAGTTTCAGCTTTCGTTTTTTAGCTGCGTCTTTTTACACGGAGCAATACAACACCATGGCAAGCTGTAAACTTTACTTAGTATCAAAAATCACATGAGTAACTGTGATGGAGATGGAATGCAGGTGACATGCTAACTTGTTAGCTTGATGCTGACAGCCTCAGACCATAATTATAAATAGCTCACGACATTACCAAAGGAATTGCTACAGTTGGAGACCTTTTTTTAAAGAGTAAGGTACCAGAAACTGTTTTATTGTGCTTGCCAAACTCACCAGGCTTCCTTTGCAAAACTGTAATTTTAACCTCATCATTGTCAGCTTCATTCAAACTTGACAGAAACACAACATCATCTTTTCACTGTACCGATAATTACCAACTCTAGTTTGGTCAAAACCCTTAATTCACGGCGTGAAGCTGTGACCCTGGAGCGTGCGGGGCTTGTGATGCCAGACAGTGAGAGAGAGAGAGAGGCTCCTCAGTGCGCTGGGATTTTATTACTGAAATATAGGAAGAGGCACACTTGTACTTTCTCTTACTGTGTGAAAATCTGATGTTGAGGAAGAAATTAAAGGCATTAAATGGCAAGTCTTACTGGTAAAACATACTCATGCAGGCTGACTTTGAAAATAAAGTTGTCATATCAAACAACATACGCTTATACCAATATAGCAGGGACAAGCCAATACCAGTCAGGCTATACTCTGTACTACCAGTAAGCAGTAACTCATTGACACTTTGCAGTATTGATGGGAATATCTTTTAATGTTTTTAGTCATCAGCAGTAGGTTCATTAATGATATCATCCATGTGGCCTGTTAAGTTATTTGTGATGAAATGGTATGGCATTCGATGCTCGAAAGGGGAATTTCCAGTGTGATGCTAACTAATGGAGCTTCCTCTCTCCCAGGCCTGACAGGACACATGGGGAGAGTCATACCACAACTATGGTGGGGTTTGCAGGCTCCCATGAAAGCCTAAATCCCAGGGAAATGTATTAAAGTATTGGTATGAAGTCTGTGTGTGTGTGTGTGTGTGTGTGTGTGTGTGTGTGTGTGTGTGTGTGTGTGTGTGCGCGCGCGCGCATGTTTGTGATGGTGTGTCAGTGCTGAACAGGATACAGAGTGTGTGAACCAGGGTCTGTCCCACTGAATCAGCTGGCGGACAGGAAGAGGGGAAACATAACAAGAACAAGAGGATATTTGAGTATGCAACATTTCGTAGCTGTTTTGTGTGACTGATTTTTTTTCTGTGTATGTGTGTGTGGGGGGTAAAGAGGTGATCTCAGATGCACACTGTTCCCTCATGTACCCACAGGCAGTCCCACGCGCTCCCTACGCAAAAAAACATAAGCGGACGTCCACATTTATTCTGCTGAGCTGAGTGTAATGGAGTAGGGCATAACCTTTCTAAGGTGTTTCACCGGAGTCATGATGCCTTCAACACCACCCAAAACAGACACAGGAAAATGTCAGGGTGACTTCATTCCATCACACGCCCACACAAACATACGTTCGGAGTGCCTTAACGTGCCGGTGAATATTCATGAAATTGAAACTGCTCATTTATTTGAGTATGTACACAAAGTCTGTGTGTGTAAGAATAATTCTGCCTGCATATGTTTATGTTTGTGCATGTTTTTAATTGTGTGTGCAAGTGCATGTTTCATGTGTGATTGGGTTTTTTGGATTTTGGATGTGCTACCCGGCCTATGTGCGCTCATGCTCTCCACTGTCTGGCCTTCTCTTGTTCTCCCAGCTGTCCTAACACTGGTCTGTGTTGACAGTAAACACAGCTGCAGGTCACAGAGGCCCCGCTCTGGTCGGACACGGGGCTCTGAAGGCCAGTGGTGGAAGGGAGAGAGAGCATACGGGGAGCATGAAGGCAGGAAAAGGATGGCGGAAGCAAAGGGAAAGGCTCTTCTTTGGTCAGACACAGAGTGATGAAGAGGAAGGAGAGAAGGTTAGAAAGGAGAAGACACTCTTCTTTGGTCCAGCATGTGTCCCTTTGCTCCTGTTGAGGCTGACACCACAAGGCCAGCTGAGGAACAAGAGGTCTTATGCTGCTACTCTAACGCAGGATTGTGATAAATGTAAATCCAAAGCCCCCTTAACAATATTAAAAAAAAGACTAACATCTGGCCTTTGTCTTCAGTAGGACAGGGTACAATTAGCTACAATTCACGGGTACAATTCACTCCCAGGTCAAATGACTCCAGCTCCAGCGTTGCTTTTTTCCATACATGTGCTGCTTGATTTGACTCTGTATGACGCAGCGTGTCAGCCCAGCACCACGAGTTTGAAGGTGTGTGTTTAACCAATGACTGCTCATCTTTAGTCAAGTGTCTGAACTGTTGATAAACACTTTATTTACTAAAAGTTCTTCAGTTCCACGTTATTTTGTTATCTAAAAGCTTTTATTATGAAACTGCAAAATCAAGAAATGTTGTGTTTTCTTGATCAGTAACTTAATGTGGCTACTATCCAGCTGAAAGCAAACATGGAACAGTAAAATAAGGCAGATACTTTAAAGTACAAACAGCGACCTATGAGAGAAACTGAACTCACAGACTTTTAAAAAGTTTTCCAGCACACATCGGAAAAAAATCAGAAAGGCAAATGAGTCTACTGGCAATAGAAAAAGGGTCATTTACCTATTTTAGTGGGTTTATCCATGTTTAAAAATAGTACATATATGCATTACTTTTGGTGTAAAAACGTTATAAGTCTAGTAAGCCTGTGACCTAGTGCTTCTTCTTGCATGTTGCTTTAGATATGAGGATGCGACCTTAACTTACCTCAGTGTGAATGTGGTTACCTAATCTGGGGGTGTGTGTCTCTGGTTGAATCACAGCCAGGTCACCATTCTTGCCTCCCACGTCTTGCTCACCAGGCACATTCACCGGGTGTGCCTTGAATGTCATTCCATCTGTCCAGTTGGCTAGCTCATCTTTGATGTGAATGTTCAGGTAAAAGGTGAAATGTTTCACCTGCAGCATTTTCCTTATGGCGCATCCAGTCCGACTCAAACCCAAAACTCTGTACAGGTGCAGCCCCTGGTGGCTACTGAGTCAGTGCTACCACCCTCCAAGAGTGATGTTATTCCTGACCTTGCTTCCTTCAGCCTGCCCAAAACACTTAAGTCTAGAAGACCTTTATTCCAAAATAAACCTCTACAACTTAATCATAACAGGAGGGCAGAGGTGGTGACAAGTTTCTGTGGTCAAACATATGACTCCAAAGGCCAAGAAAGTGATGAAGAGAGAGGTGGAGAAAATCAGAAAAGAGTGAGAATGGAGGGAATCCCATCTCTGATTTGAACAGGGAAAATAGAGAAGGAGCTAGAGAAAGACTTATACATTTGGCACTTAAATGCCATCTACATCCTGGAGGTCAGAACTAAAACACAGTTAATAACAGCAGACACCAAGTGACCTGTACCATGTGTCTCATTAAACATCAGTGCCTTCAGACATCTATATTTCTGAGACTTTTTCCATAATTGTAGATTGGATGTGTCTTTACGGATCAATACATTACGATAAATCATCTATGACTATATGTTTTTAACAGATGACATTAGCATTGCTTACAGACACACCGCCATTAGGGGTCCATGACCTTTGTGTGCATGATTGATAGATTGTCTGACCCTGTCTACATGTCGCGGCCCTGGCTGTAAGAGACACGCTGTTTTGGTAACCCACCTATCTCTATGTATACACTCCCCTGTGAGGGTCCTTGCAGAGGGAAGAGACGAAGATATGTGAGGATATACAGACATACACAAACACAGTCACATACCCCCTCCACACACAGCACACACATGCACACCCACACACACTAGCACCAAGAAACCCCCATTTGACGTGTTCCTTTCCGGCCCCTAAGGACAGATCAGGCACAGCTGTGACTTGGGAGGTCACGAGGCTCGGAGGGGTCAGACTGAGCAGACTCTGAGAGAGCCCAACGCAGGGTCACAGGTCACTCCCAGCAGCCCTAGCAGTGTGAAAGGTCATGGGTCATAGTCTCACCACGATGCGTCGGCAGGGTAGGGTTTCAAAAGGCGGCTGGGGCCGGTGAGAGGCACAGATTTATAGATACTGAGCCGAGCCCCGGCCCTCAGCCCGAGGTAATTACACAGAATATGAGCATGCCCGTTGAGGCTTGGCCGCCATATTTCATTTCCACCCTGAGCCCCTGTAGACTGAAATAATACATGAGATAGCCAGGGAGAGACGAGAGGCGAGACCAGGGGGCAGAGAGGCAGAGAAAGGAAGATCCATTGATGCAAGGGAAGAAGAGATAGAAAGTGACGGATAGAGAGAAAGAAAGGGGGAGAAAATTAGAGAGAGAGAGTGTGAGAGTGAATAGGCAAGTTATAAAGTCAGAGCGAGAGAAAGAGTCAGTGCGAGACTGAGTCGAAGCAAAGGCAAAGGGTCATATTTGTTACTAAACAAAACTCCATTCTTAGCAACAAGACCTTTGACGTCAAATTCCAGTAAGACAGGGAGAAGGTCACAGGGATCATCCCTGGGGAACGCCGGGAGCCGGAATGACACGAAGCATGGACAGCAGGGAGTGACAGCCTCGCGAGAGGAGAGGAGCACAGGAACAGATGGAGCGAGGGAGGGGAGTGAAAGAAAAGAAGAGCCCAGAAATTAGATTAGTTTAGAAAGTGAAGTTGTGATGCAGTAGGCTTGATATCCTGCTCGGAGCAGTTTCCCGTGAGAACCTGATCGGGCCACCGCGGGCTCAGCGAGACAGTTCAAACATATTTACCCCTCATTGGAAGGTACAAATTAAATTAGGCTCTTCCACAAAGAGGAGATGCTTTCCCCTTCTGTTCTGATGTCATGGTAGTGGGGCGGTATAGAGTGGGGGTCGGCCCGCTCTGGCCTTCATGCATTTATCTTAGAGGCCATTCATCTTCCAATAACCCCCCACCCACGCCCCCCTTCTCCTTTTCTAGATCCTTCTGTCCCTTTCGCTAAACACTGTATCAAAGTCCTTCTCTGTCTAGTTATTTGCACACATACACAAACACAGGCTACAACGCACGAAATTCAAGAACGGGTCACAGCTCTGTCCTCAGCACTAACTCTATCATCCCAGTCCCTTCAACCCCCCCTTGTTCTCTTATCCTGTGTAATTTGAAAAGAGTACATTCTGTGGAACAATTGGGAGTGCCCATCCTTTTGTTCCTGCCTTAACAATGCCATAGCAGGTTTCATTGGAGATCATTACAGTAATTGCTTCATAATTGCATCGACTTTAGCCTTGGCTGCGGCCCATTCTCTGAGTACATCCAGGCCCTGTCATGGACTCTGCTCTGCTCTGCACAGCAGTGTGTGACCTTAGACCAGGAACCGGGAGGGTCGCTGTCACTTAGCCTTTGGCCAGCCTGACAGCACAACAGCATTCCTGTGCTGGAGAGGAAAAATATTTCCTCATTTCTCTGCCTCTGTTTTTGGACAACTTTTATACTCTGTTCTGTTTCTCTCTTGCTCTTCCTCTCTCACTTTTTCTTCCTGCTCATTAGTCTTTCTTACATTTTCTGCTCTCATTTCTCCCCCGCTGGCTTTGCTTCTATCTGTGTTGGTGGATCATAAATGCTTCCAGATAGTATTCTGAAGGACAGTACAGGGAGGCCTTCACCCTCCACCCTCTCGTCCTGTATTTATAGAAAGCAGCATCTGCTTCCAATGCTGCTGATTTTTCAGAAAGGGAGAACGAGTTTGATGACTCAACCAAGCATTTTGATGAAGGTTCATACACTCTTAGAAAGGAGGGTTCCAAAAAGGTTCTTTCCAGAACAATTTACCTCTGAAAAACCCTTTTTTGAAGAAAGGGTTCATCGAGGGTTCTTCACAAGACTAGGGGTTCCATTAAGAACCCTTTTCATCAAAAAACCTTTTTAGAAGAAAGTTCTTCAAGGATTGTTGAAGTATTTGAAGAACTCTTTTCGTCAAGGGGTCTTTGCACCATAATAAAAAAAACGGTTCTTGGTAAAACACCTTGGGTGGGTTCTGGATAAAAACCCTTAGAATATAAAAAGGTCTTGGTCGAACCCCCTGAGTGGCTTCATTTTAGCAGCCTGAGAAGGTGGAAATGTGCATAGAACCCCCAGAGAGGGTTATGGGTAGAGCCATTACACCATTGAAGGGTTCTCTGCAGAATCTCTCATAGGGAGTTCTGGGTGAAACCTTTCACAGATGGGTCTAGGCATAACCCTTGATGTTGGACTCGAGGTAGAACTCTATGAAAGGGTTGCAAGAGGAACCTTTATAAAAGGCTCTAACAGGAACCAATGGGGACAAGCCAAAAACCCTTTATGGTTCTAGTTAGCACTTTTATTTCTAAGAGTGTGCAGCATTCTTCCGGGGTAGGGGTGTCACAATACTCCAAATCTACAACCACGATCCACTTGACTTCTGATTTAACAGTCAATTTGATTTGATTTTTGATGTAAACCTATTTTTAGGTTTATGTCCTGACAACTGTCTTCTTTATCTGATATCTAGTGTGAGAAAACAGCCAGTAAGCTACACCATGTCATCTTTGAAGTGTTGTTTTCTCTCTGGACACACGCCGCATGTAGGTGGGGTAGAGAGAAAAAAGAATAGTGGGGGAATTGCAGATTCAGCCTTTTCGATTTGTTTATTGAAATCGAGAGCTCATTTTGATTGATTTTCAATTTAATATTGAAATCATGACACCCCTATTCAGGAGTTAGAAAACTTGTTGAATTCATGACTCAATTCATCAGGTTTATCATGTGTGTCATCACACATGTATGCACACGCTATGTTCACACTTAAAGCATCCCTGTGCCCTTTCTCTGAGCACCTTATCTAGCCCTAAGTTAACTCTCCCTCAGAGACAAACTAAACCACCACTGTGACAGAAAAAAAAATTCTTGAGAGTTCTACAGACACACAATAAATCAATCCATTATTTACGAGTGAACTCATTCAGAAAGGAAGCATATGTAATCTACTCATCCATGCTGAGAGGGATGCTGCGCGGGAGAGGAGAGGAAGAGAAAAAGAAGTGGGGTGTGTTCAGGGACAAGGCAGGCGGCCAGCTGAGAACGAATTCTGTTTTTGTTCCTAAGTCCCCGAAGAGAGGTGGGAACCAGTAAACAAACAAACCGAGTGAGAAAGTGTTTCCTTCTTTAATGACAAAGGGAGAGGCTGAGAGAGAAAGGAAGGGAAGGAGGGAAGCATGGCGAGGAGCTGGCCCAGTGTGTCAGCTGTCAGCCTTTCTGTGTGTGTGTGTGTGTGTGTGTGCCCTCTGCCCTGTTCGTATGCAGGCCAGCGGCCTACACAAAGGCACAGAGGGGGCATATACACAGATGGGTAAACAAAGCCATTGTTTACTATTTTGTTTTTTATTATGTTGGGAGAGATTAGTAGTTATTGATTTTTCTCCGTCAGGGCCAGGAAGAGTGGAGGCAAGTGGTGAACATTCCCATTAGTCGCCATATCTTCACACACTCACACAGAGCCTCACCCCTCCGCCGTACCCCACTACCATTGAGTCTGTCACGCCCCTGTCAGTTCCTATCACAGTGTGTCTACCTGAAGTATGCAGATGAGGCCTTTGTGGTCCCCTGTCCCAGCCTGGATGCCCATTCTTTCGGGCTCAGGTCTATTATGGCCTGAGCCCGGGGCGGGTCTCCAGCACTCCACGCATACACACACACAAAAAACACACACACAGCACTCCTGGGGTCATAGCCTTTCAACCTCAGGGGCTCGACTTCTGCCACCGCAGCCTGACAAATCACCCCGCGACACACAAAAAAAGCGCCAGGGCCCCAGCGTGAGAGGGGCCCGGTTCCAAGCAGCTCCCTCCAATCTCTGCTCTGTTACAAGCAACGCCAGTGAGCCGCTATTACCCTACTCCCACTGGATTTGGACAAAGGGGAGGAAAGAAGATGAGGGGAAGGAGAGTGGAAAAAAAGAGGGAGAAGGCCAAAAGGGAGAGATGGGGAAGAGAGAAAGAGATGGGAGGAAGAAAGAGACATTTAGGTTCTTTCATTTGGTGGACTATGATAAATGGCCTGGCCTTTAGCTGGTCTGTGCTCCCCCAGTGCTCTCTCTGGGCCTCCCCTGACAAGAGGGTCTTTGAGGGAGAACGGACCCCACAAATATTGCTCTTTGTCCCAGACAGAGCATAGCCAAGACCCCAATGCTCCTACTTTAATCAAGTAAAACCAGCAAAGCAAGGGTCTGCTTTTATGTGCAAGAGTCAATCACGTTGTGTGTGTGCGAACTGAGCACTGGGCTGTGTGTGTGTGTGAGAGAGAGAAGAGGAGACAGAGAAGAGGCAGGAGGGGGAGAAGTCTAGGAGGACCAAAGAAAAGTCAGCACACTACATTACACTGGCACGTCTCCCCATTACTCCTTTAAAGACATTCAGAGCTTTGCCTTAGGGGTACGTGGGTAGATTTGGGGGAAGGCTGAATTCAGATACACCCCAAAGGCACATTACAAACTGACTCAGCGATCAAAACAACTTGTGAAGTTCACCTCTAACAAGGGGAGGTCTTAGCCAGACAAAAATGTCTGATTTTTTTTTCTTCATACATGGTGTTAAATTAACAAGTACACATCTGTTTCACTGTTATACTCTTGTTAATTATCGATCTCAGTGTGCAGCATTCTGCTATATAGTAGTTATATTGCAAATGTGTCATAAAGGGACAGTTGAAGTCAGGTTGTATGAGGTATGTATCGGTCAGTCAGTGGACCCTGTCCACAGCAGTACATTAGCTCAGCTTCTCCACTCTGCTTCTCCAAACTGGGGGTGTGCTGGCCTCCGTCTCCTGTAGATAACACCCTGATTACTGATAAGTACTTACTACATTCCCACTTCAAATAATCCGAACTATCCCTTAACTGTGATTCCATGTTTACTGTCACTGTGTGGCCAACTAATAATTACACATTGTACAAGGTGAAAGAAAAATTATCCAATTCAGAGCGTTACAATCAAGATTATGATTGCAAAAGCCGATTAGCAAGGTTGACCAAAAAAACATGTAAAAAGGCAAGAGTGCCCTTAATGTCATAGATGGATGTTTACAGTGGATTAATTGTTTATGAGGAAGGCCTACTGGTGGCGAGAGTGTGCAGGGTAGAATTACACTCAGTAAAATTAATGCTCAGGTCTTGTAGAGGGGTTGGGAGGGGGACTGGGTAAGGCTGCTCTGAACTGCTTTCTTATACTTATTCTCACAACTGTGGAGATACTACTGTAGGGGTGTGCGTGTGTGACTGTGTCTGTAATGGTGTGTTTAGAAGATTGTGTAAAACAGAGTTTGTGTGTCAAATTGAGTGTTTTGGGGGTTGTATGGAGTCGTGGGTGGAGAGCGGAGGTTATGGAGCTTTTTGCCTTTTGTCAACCCTTAACATTCATTTCTAAGCCCTCCTTCGCCTTTTACACTTCCTCTTCCTTCAATGTCACACTCGCCTTGTGTCTTCTTTTCGCCTGCGGCCATTCTTCAGAGATAGATCAGGGTTTAAAGTTAGATAACCTCCTTGGCTGTTGATTCAAAGTATCATACTCTATCTCCGTGTGTCTGTGCTTTTCTGTTTGCACATGAATGGGTTCAATGTGTGAATTTCCATGCACACATCCACGTGTGTGTGGTGAGGGCAAACCTCAGTGCCACACAGTGCCACCGTGCCATAATCCCCACCCTTGCCCAGTGGCCCAGATTAAATCCAGGCTTTGATCCACCCCCTAATCTGAGTTTACAGGCTCTGGGCTGAGGGTGGGTGCTCTACTCTGCCTGCCAGCTAGATTCTGCTTGCTTCTTTCCTTCCTCCCTTGTCTGTCTGCTTCCTTGCTGCCCCCCCACTGAGGAGCTGGCAATTGAAATCAGCTTTAGAGTTGCTTAATACAGAAGCGGGCAGAATTAGGCCCTTTAATGCCTGTCATGGTCGAAGATTATATCAATGGCTCTTTTTGTCACAGCTACATTGGTGTCAATGGAGAAGCAGCAAGACTTCCAGAACGAGACAAAAGATACATTTTTAGATTCAGTTGTACTTTATCTCGTCTCACCCTGCACTCAAAACATGCACACACACGCACATGCACATGCACAGTTCAACGATAAGGGTGCACACGCATCCGCCACACACACAAGCGTACGTACAAATAAAAAACCTAAACATATGTTGCTTGTTTGAGTTAAACTGCAGCTTCGCCAGGGTATCGAGTGATGTGCATTTTGTGATTGTAAAATCAACTTCAGTGGCAACCTCTTTTGAAGTGGAGTGTGGTTCATTCGTTCAGGGTCAGACGCATACATAGTCTCAATTGGAAACAAAAGCCGGAGTCTTGGCTGCGCTTTAATGCTACAGTGAGTTTGATTTACTGCCCATCTGCAACTGCACAAACACTCTTTGACTAGCCCCGGACCAAATGAATAAGAGCAAGAGACTCACTGTCGTTAACCAATTTACCAGTTTATATAAACAAGCACATGGGCGATTAGAACGGGTCTTCCTAAAGTAATAGTTTACAACACAGCACATTAAAAATAATTAGCCCTAACACAATAAAGTTGGAGGAATTTTGGAGCCACAGGACTGGGCTGAGTTAGTGTACCGTGGGTCTCATGCTTGATGTGCTGCTCCATGTTAGCTGCTAACATTTGGGGTTAACCAAGCTCAGAAAATGCCCACACTTACTGAGGTAATTGACAGTATGACGATATTACATGCATTGTTACACAGTGTGGTGCAATTACATGTTGTTGTGGCAAATAAAAAATATGAGAATATGCACCATATTAGTTGATGATATACTTTTAAATTAGCATGGGACACTTGCCCACTCACACACACATATGCGTCCACCCCCCACCCCAGACACACACACACACACACACACACACACACACACATACACATACACCACTGAGTAAAGGAGGCCACATTTTCTCACCTGGCGTGAAATTAGTTCTCCTTGTTTATGTTGAATGTAATGAAAATGGACACAGCGGAGAGAGACAGAGGGGGGGCTGAGAGAGGTGGAAAATAACATGTGGAAAGAAGTCAGGGTTTTTTTCAGAAAATCTCTGGGTATAAAGATTTTCCTATTTGACTCATAGTCATTAGTTAAAACCATTAGTCAACTAGTTGTCGCAAGTTTATGATATCAATTTAATTATGTAAATGAATACTTTGAATGTGTCTGGATAACCAGCTAGGAGACAGAATATTTAGTTAATGTATTTCAACACATGAATAAATAACTTGCAACTTTACAAAAAGAAAGGCTCACAGGCTTATCAGCACAGTGGATGTATACTTGTGATGTGTACTTACAAATGAACTCCCTAAGTCACAGACCTGTTCTTCAACCGCTTCATGCCTCCTGTTCCTTACTAAATCTGCTGTGTCTTAATTTTCCTGGAGTCACAGTCCTGGTCAGAACCGCTGTAAATCACTTTAGTACTGTATTCCCAATCGTCAAACTGGACCTCTCTCAGTCTTGGAGGGTGTGTCTCAGTTTAATAGAATTGCTAACTGAGCTAACTAGATAATTGCAGCTGCAGCACAGTTAGCAGCAGTGTGACAGCTTTAGTGTTACAAGAGAAAAGGTTAATGTTGCAACACCAGGCCAAACAGCAAGTCACAGCTCCTGAACGGAGTTTGAGGTGTGTTTTTTTCAAACAGATAAATAAAAACTTGTTCAACCAACGCCACTTCCTGAGTAAGCAAGTGAGCGAACATCAGATTGTTTCCATTTTTCTCAATGAGAATGTCCTAACCTGCTCCGTGCATCAGCGAACAGAAAAAAAAAACGTGTCGCTTGTTCTGGCATCCGGCACATCTGATATGATCCACAGCACCCTTTTTATGGGGATATATATCTTCAAAACCGAAGTGGTTTGGAAAGAAAATGGAGAGCTGTTGGGAGTTACACTCAAATAAACTGTCCCCCCCAATTATATATAACCAAGGATGACTTAAGGAAATTGCATTAGTTATGAATAAATAACTTCTCTGCAGAGGGAGAAATCAAAAGTCGCTGCTGTGACATTTTTTCACCCTCCGTCCGCTCCAGTTTGCTCACTCGCTTTATGTTAGGAAGCAGTATAAAAATCTTCTTGCCAACTAATGGTGTAGTCGACTATTAGGGGGCTGCCCTAACAATCTCTTTTGTACTTGTACAAACCAAAGTCTGCTGCTCAGAGAAGAGCACACTGCGCACAACGGTGTATCTGTAGTATCACTCTGACACACTCAAAATATCAGTGCTGAGCTTTAAACACCACTGCTACTTTTCCTTATGCTCCTCTGAATACAACCACATCCCACACATGTACACTTCAATGTGGAACAGAGACAGGTGCAGCAACAAGCTGACTGACCAACACACACACAGACACACACACACACACACACACACACACACACACACACTCACAGACACACACACACACTCTGCTCTACTCTTCTCAGTCAGATGTGAGTCTAATTCAGCCCCAGGGGATGGAAGCATGGCGGTGGTAATACCTGAAACACTCCACTTCTCATTTCGTGGTAGTTTGGAAATCCCCCGCACCACCCCCGCCCCCACCTGCCGGCTCACGTGTGCACACACAAGCATTAAGCAAACACTGGTAAACACGATGCTCGAAAATGAGGGATGTCATCTACAGTACCTCTGGAAAGCCCAGGCAGTCATGAGTTATTTGTCTTGCTTATTGGCAGAGGTTGACCAATTAACGCCCCAGTGCTAGGTCCAGATCACTGGCTCTCTGCATGGTGGTGGAGTGTGAAATGTGCCATAAATCCAGGGCACGGCCCACAGCACATAAGGGTGGCAGAAAGGCCTGGCAGAGGGTTTCTCTCACTTGGGTGAATGGCAAAGCAGGGTTCACAGGGCCCGGATGGCTGATCCAATTAAGTGTTGCCTCCCGATATTCATTGCTTTCTGGTGGAGGCTTTATGTTCACATTATGAACAGCACTGTAAGTTACAGTGTGATATAATGTGATAAATGTGATTTCACAAAGCATGGCTTATTATCAAGAGTGGAATAATCAGAAACATTTTAGTGATGTTTTCACTCCGTAACATCTTAAAGGGACAGTTCACCTCCAAATCAAAAATAAATATTTCCCCCCTGGCCTGTCGTGCTATTTATCCATCTAGATGGATATATAAGACCTGACTATATAAGATTATCCACAAACCTTGTTGTTAGCAGTTTCATGTAGACACTACTACTTCCTATTTTAGAATCTACTGGGACTACTTTATTTCTGCAGTAGAACCAATCAGAACTGCTTTCTTTCTACTAGAAACAGTAATGTCTCTTTCCAGAAATCATGATCTGGTTATCTCAGGATAATATGTATATGTGTGCAGATCTTATTCTGCGCATGTTCTTCATATGGTAGAATCTACTTGAACTACTTTTTCTGCAGTAGAATCTATCACAACCGCTTTCTTTCTACTAGAAAGACATGAAAGTGCTCACAACAAAGTATATGGATTGTCTTGAGTAACCGGATCATGAGAGACATTGCTGTCGTGTTTTCATAGGTATTTTTTGATGCGTTGAACGCCACAAGCAGAGTGCCATTCAGTCCCATTATACTGGAGAGAAAGCAGACAATCTAGATTAATAAACAGCACTACAGGCCAGAGGAAAAATATGTGTTTTTGATTTTCGGGTGAACTTTTAAGTCCTCTGATTGGAGCAGTATGATTCCTGAGGGTATGTCTTACCCCTGTGTCATCTTGTGTGAGTGACGAGCCTTAGATCCTTGAATGTATTCTCAGACAAGTGTCCTCAAACAATCACTTACTAGGTATCTGAGGCAGGTCAGGGGGTCACTGGCCCCTCTTGTCGCTCCCTGATAAGAGAATCATTAGTTTAGGATTATCTACAGGTAGGTGCAGAATGGAGAGTTCAAAAGGTTAAAGAGGAGTGAAAGGTCACCCACAGAAAATGTGGACAGACTTTTGTATTGACATCATCTTGGTGTCATGTTTCTCTCTGTTGTTTTGTGGTGAGTTTTGGTGTCATCTTGGCCTGTATTGACTGGATTCTTGAAAATGAAATGAGACATAAATAAGGTCTTTATTGATGTCGTAGCTCTGTTAGTGAGGTTAGTGCGGTCATGCAGCGATTGACATGTCAGCTGCTCACCCTTGACCTAGATCACAACAGTTGTATGACCTCCAAGCCTGTTTAAGAGCCGATAGATCATGGTCTAATAAGCCGGGCATCTCCCCAACTTACATGGCAGTAAAAATAGGGGGCATAGTCTGTCCCCACTAACACCTCTAAGCATCCCATCATCGACACTTAGTAATATGACTCTGAATGTGAATGTGTCAGTCTGTCCAAAAGGACTTGTAGGGGTGTGAAGGTTGTCTATAATGCCAACGCCACCTCATTCCCAAGCCACGCCTCTAAACTTGGCCGACTGGTGGAGGTCTTTTAGAAAGGGTTGACCTGAGGTTCCCTCCTCTTCCTCCTCCTTTTCACTGGAATAAGAATTGTGTCTAAATGACTTGGCATGGAAAGGATGTAAATGAACGCTGGGGGTTGTTGTGCTCAAATCCAGCCAAGGTCAGGCATCCAGCTGTCAGCTCATGTTTGGGACTAATCGTTTATGTGCCTGCACCACTCTGCGCCCGTCCCCTCATTCTCTCTGTGTCTGTCACACACCTCTCCCTCTCTCTTTAACTCAATGTCCTGCCTTTTATCACTCTCTTTTTTTTTGCATCTGTCCTATGCATCCTTCATCTATTTCATCCTTCACATTTCACGTCCTTTCATTCAGTCCTTTCACCAAAGACAGCGACCTACTGTCATTACCTCTGTTATCCCGCGGCTAATGACTTGTGCTACTAGAGGGAGGTGTTTCAAAGAGTGACGTTGTGGTCACCTTGGGATAACTCCAGACATGTTAACATGCAGTAGAGAGAAGCTGTTAACATTTTTGCTGTTAAAATTTAAATATCAGTATATCAGCAGATTACGTTAGTGTTTGCAACCACAAAATATATAAAGTTAAAAAATAACGTCACTGTAGTTTGGACTTTGCACGACAGTCACTGTCCCATACTTCTCAATTCTGATATCATCTTTGTAAGGTGTGTGTTTAAAGCTATGATATGTCACAACTGTGCATTCAAATGTCTAAAAACGCTAGATATATGTATGTTGTATATTTTGTTGAGTTGTGTGCTTACATTATCACAAATGTTTCCGATATTGTTTAAACACAGACAAATCCATAATTCATTCAAGGTAACAGTACATTTCCTGATAGCTGTTGTTAGCTAGTTTCTTTAATTTCCAGGAAAACCTGGAATACTGCAGATACGAAGAAAGTCAGCAGCTGTGACTGATCATAACATGAATAAAACTAATAATACTTCTTTTAAAAACACGATTTCTGCATGAGTCATGTTAAAGAGATTTTCATCACGTTTTTTTTTTTCAAAGTGATGATAAGAACTCCCAACATCCCACAGTACATCACGACATCATCAAATTACTTCTTTTGTTATTGTGTTAATGTGAAAGACCCCTAGTGGCAGAATTGACATATTGTGTGTTTAAGTTGGATATGCCTAGAAACAAATTTACATGCTGAGTTGCTTTTGTCTGTGTAGTTGTGAAAGATGAATTTATAAGATTTCCTTATTTCCTTATTATAACAATAATTCAAAAAAGAAAATAAAAAAATAGAAGTACAGACGTAGTGATCATTTTGAGATGTCATTTTGACATACACATCACCACACATTTTTTATCACATCTCTGTACTCGTCTCCTCCTCAGACCTCCCCACTCTCTCACCTTGGTCATAGACTACCACGACCACGGCCATGGCCACAGCCTTTCCACGTAAAAATGTGGCAGGTTGCAGAGTTCAAGTCCTTCGAAATGTGAATCGAAACAGCTGCCCCTAATCACTAGCACAAGCTGGGCTTAAGGGCCTCTCAGTTTCACCCCTCATCTGCCTGGAATTTTGAATTTCCTGAGTGGAGATCAAATGGCAGCCCGAGTCAGTGAGACCTTTGATATATGGACACCCATCTCGCGAGGGCCTTCTGCAATGGGATTTACGCTTGACAACACACTCGGTGTCACCTCCGCTCCCGGCGGACGCTCCACGACCCCTGGAAACATTGGGCCCCTTTGACGGGACAGCAGAACCCCCCCCTAAACCCCCCTGGAGTGCCCAGCAGTTATTTATTAAATTTGTTGTGCCCACTGTGGTATGGTTTCAGAAGGCCACTTAGTTTTGGATTGCACTCTGGATTTTTCAATTATGTGGTTCATTTCACCTGCTTGTGTTCCTTTACCCCCCAGGATCAAGGGCACAAGAGATCACATTTAATTATTTCAAAACAAGAAGTCTCAACCGGACCCCACAGATCTATAACATCATGCCTCCCTATCTATTGCTCCATCACCAGTACTTCAAATAAGCAGTATTTGGTCTGTTAAAAAAAGAACTGGAGAATATCCTTCCTCTGCCTCCGATCACCACATTACTCATGTCAATAAGGAAATTTGTCCCCCTATCAGGAGGGTAAATAAAAGGGCAGAATATGGGATTTCCAGAATTCCTCGCTCGTTGGGTCTCATATGGAGCACATTAGTGGCCACTTTGATTGACAGGTGCTCCTGTGTGTAGCCAGAGGGAGAGGCAAAGAGAAACGGGAGATGATTATATCCCAGGTAATAAGTGTGGGCTGTCCACAGCAGGCATGAAGATGCTATCTGGAGTGGCTGTGGCCTGTGGATTAGGGGATGTTAGTGAGTCAGGCACTCCAGTGGACAATATGTATATGTGTGCATCTGTGTGCACGTTCATACAGTCTTTGTGTGTGTGGACATATGCACCAAAGCATGTGTGACGGAGATCCTTCGGATCCTCCTTGTCAATCAGTTTACATTACAGCTTCATTCAGCTTCATTCAAACTCCACAGAAAAACTCACCAAAATGTCTTCTGGTTCTTTACACTGTTCCAACAATCACCATATCTGGTTTGGACAGAATAAACTCTTAAGTGTAAAGGAGTGCAGAGCATGCAAGGCAGGTGAGGCGCTGCCATGGCACCGCTGTCAGCAGCCAAGGTGAGAAGCTTCACACTGTGCTGGGATAATATAATAAGAGAATGGACACTTTTACTTTATCTTACTGTGTAAAAATCTGATGTTTTCAGATCATAGATGACAAAGAAAGGCATAAAACATGAGACAAATCACTGAATCTTCATTTTGAAAAAACAAATCTGATTTTGCTGAAAAAAATACAGTACAGCCCTGTTAAAAGGATACTCCACTTTACATGATAACCCACTCAGTATGTACTCACCCCTATGCCGATGTGATGATGGGTGAAGATCTTCAGTTCACAAAACAATCCTGGAGTTTCAGCAGAAAACAGGGTAGCAGCCTCATCCAGTACAATGGCAGTGAATGGTGACCACGGATAAAACGTTAAAAAATAGAACACAAAACAAACACAAAATGTCTCCATCCTGCTTGTGTGGTGTAATCCAAGTGTCCGCGAGCCGCAACATAAAAATTTAACCGCAAAAGACGCCATTTACGCCATGTTTTTAGCAGAAATGTCAACTGTAGCATGTAGCTGGTAGGATGTAAACATGGCGTCGATCTCGCGAGACTTCGTATATATCTTAATGGACGCACGTGCGGAAGTCTCGCGTGGTCACCATTCACTGCCATTGTACTGGATGAGGCTGCTACCCTGTTTTCTGCTGAAACTCCAGGATTGTTTTGTGAACTCAAGATTTTCACATCAGCATAGGGGTGAGTACATACTGAGTGGGTTATCATGTAAAGTGGAGTATCACTTTAAACAATAACGGCACTGAATGTTCTAACTTTTGACAACAATCAGTTTGTATCCATTGCCATAAAAAATGACATTCGTAAACTCTTTAAGAAACACCTGTTATGGCTAATACAGTATGCACCCCTACAAAAAATGTTAAGATACTCATATTTTGTTTAGAGTCTGTGTTTCTGCTACTTGTATCACCTCATGATTAACTGTGTCTGTCGATGGAAAAACATCCTAGCCTGGCACCACATGGCTTGGCAGATTCATCTGGTTCCCAGGCTTAAAACATTCCAATGAAACCATCTATATGACTGATTTTCAAATGGTGACCGGGGATTACTTACCTGGCTCTAAGCCTCGACTTACTAACGCAGGTGCAATGTTGAATCCTTTGTTTGTCAGGCTTGTAATGGTTAGTTTTTGTCGTGACTGTATTGGAGGGGTATTGATTTATTCATGGGAATTTTTAAGACTGTACTTTGTTCCACCGGACTGCATTACATATAAAGTTGTTCTCAGTGTTTTTCTTTGTATTTAAAGTTTATTCATCACTTCTGAGTCAAAAATCTGTGTTCATTTTTTAAAAATCTTGCACCATTTTCTGAACATGTCATACAATTTTAAGGTAGTATAAAGGGAAAAAAAAGATTATCCCCTTTAATGGTTGGCTTTAAAAAGTGGTTAATAAGTCACAATCTGTTGGTTCTACAACAAAAGCTTTTGCAATGGTTAGATTCTCTATTTTCTTTTGTCTGTGTCGGTTTGGTTCATGGGAGCCAAATGGTGCATTGGACAGGATGAAAATGGCCCTTCACAATGTCTTGAGCAGCTTTGTGATTTAAGAGCTTTGTTTTTGTAAGAGTCCCTCGTCATTAAAATAATTCATTACCAATGAACGTTGGAGGCTCCACAATGAATCAGCTGGCTTTTTTTTTGCATTCTTCTAAAGACCAAAAGAGGTGTGGGCCTGAGTGAGAAAATGTGTGTGTGTTTGAGGGGGGTGGGCTTTATTTTCCCCAGCACTAAAAAGCTAAATGACTTCATAGTTGAAGCCACAGGGGAGACAGGAATGCTGGAACCCCACTGGACAATCAGAATTTATTCTCTGTAGCGTACTGGGAGTGTGTTTCTGATCTCAGGGCGTGGCGGAGGTGAAAGAGATCCCGTAGAGAAAACTAGGCTGCGTTTTGCCATCAGAACTTCTTTTTAAATGTTTTCCTCAACATGCTAATTACATAAATCAGGGTAATAAAGAGGATCGGTACTGAAACGAAACTGCATGGGCGGGGGGGTGAAAAGTGACCACTCCCTGACCCTGGAGTGTGGGACCCCACCTGACCTCAAGACTAGGGTTCAAACGGTCAATTGCAGGTCACTGGCAAAACGAGGGTGGGAGGTGGGGGGGTGCTAGTGCTTAGTGTGCAAGGGTGTGCTGGAGGGTGTAAAGCTTGTGTGTGTGCATGTGTGAAGGCTGCAGGCGACGTAGCCTCTGATCCCTAATTAATACTCAGAATGAACGACCTACAGGTTACCCACTGGCAAACAGTTCTCTTTCCTCACATCTTTCCAACACACACTTTCCCTGTCACAAATATATACATAGTTTCCCACTCTCCGCATCGCAGATGACAGTGGGTTTACATGTACCACATCCACTGACTGTCCCCACTCCTACTGTATGCTTATCCGTCTCCCTCTCCCTCCCCCCTCTTTTATCTCTGTTATCATCCTATCTTGCTTGCCATTCATCTGTCTCTCCTGTCCTAGCCACCAGGCTGGCTATCTATCCTTCTAATGAGCTCCACGGACTCTTCTAAACAGTTGTCAAACAGTCCTCACACAGCCATCACTTTTACTGGGCTCAAGCTAAGGCACAAACAGCAGCACCCTTGTGGCAACCTGTCGGAAGAGGGAGAGCAAGAGAAACTGTCTCTGAAAATGTCTAGCACTAAAATGCATCGTGGTGACCAGGTCACGAGAAGCTTACAGGTGCTATTGAGTCAAAAAGTAATTTAGGAGGGTGAGTTCCATCCAGTCAGTCCTTCCTTCATATTGCCAGCTCACCCCAAAATCAAAAATACATATTTTACATGGAGTGCTTTTTATCCATCTAGGTTATTTTGGAGTGAGTTGTAGAGTTTTGGAGATGTCGGCCGTAGAGATGTCTGCCTTCTACCTAATATAATAGAACTAGATGGCACTTGGCTTGAGATGTCCAAGGCACCAAAAAATATGCCTGAAAAACTCAACAGCAATGTTTCTTTACAGAAATCATGGGCCGGTGACCCTGTAGACACATGGGAGGTAGAAACGCCGCAAAGCGCTGCGTCATGTAATCTCTGAGATGCCGCAAGGAGCAGCCTGGCTGAACACACCAGAAACATATTTCTCTGCACTGGTCAGCAAGAGATTCTGCTCCTCTGCTGTTTTCTAATCACACGTAGAGCTGATCGTAACCTCATGAATTCAAAAAGTTTTGTGTGTTCCTGGATAAGAACCGGACCATCACCTTGTGTGATGAGCTGCAATCTCTCTTTCTGTAGACACAACTGACTGAAATATGTGGATTAAGTACATAATTGAAAAAAATAAAATAAAATAACAGGACAGGATAGGGAGGGGAAATAAATAAAGAGTTGGAAAGCATATGCATGTTTCATCATTTATTAGAATCAGATCATTTATATCAGGGTTCTTTGTGGTGCTCCTGTGCCCTCTCTGTCCCCATACTTAATCCACAGACCTTGTTGTGAGTAGTTTCATGTAGGTCCAATTATCTGTCTACCAATCTGCACCCGCCAACCTTACAGTTTGATTTTATTTTATTTTGATTTTTTTTGATTTTTTTTTTGCTTTGAGCACAACAAGCTGAGTACCATCTATTCTTCCATTATACTCAAGAGGAAGCAAATATTCCTACTGCAAATATCTCCAAAACTTGGCAACCCATCTCAAAACAATCTACATGGATTAATAACTGTCCCTTTTTGTAATATTGCTCTTAACTGATTCAATTTTAGCCTAAAACTATAGTGCAAAAAGCCACTGAAATAGCCACAGTAATCCTCTTTTGTAGCTGGTCTTCAAGGTAAAAAAAATATATTTTTTGGTGAGCTGCAGTCTCAGTTTGGATAAAATCAAATGTGAACAGAGAGGCTAAATCTATCAACACATCTGTATGCATTTGAGATGCATACTGGTGCGGCATACGAACTGGAAGCTGTCTCAGTTGTATGTAGCCACTTTTTGATTTTTTTTTTTTCTGCATTCAAGAATCCAAGTCTGAGCTGAGAGGACAGACCCTGACATCATTCATCAAGGTGTGAGAAGGACACAGAGAGGTTTTAACTACAAGCAGTGAGTGAGAAACTATAGAGAGCTTTTCCTTGTGCTATCACCTCCCCCTAATTTCCCCCAACCTTCGTTCTTCTTGAGGCCAACATGTGAACATCACTCACAGTGTCTGTACAAGCCAAGCACCCAGTTCATCAGAAACACCTTCTCTGGCCCCAAACCTGACCTGTTCTCTCCTGGGGTCAGGATAACAGGCTGCAGGGCTAACGCATGGGATGAGAAATGGACCGGAGACTACAGCGTGTGTGTCTGTGTGTGTGTACATGAGTGCCTGCTCAGCTGCGTTTGGAATATACGTTTCAGTGTGTATAATGTGTATGACTGGCCTGTCAGAGGGGGCCTGTGGAGGTTACACAAACACAGAGGAGGGTTATTTATACTTCCAGGAAATTATGGTGGTTTCTGTCAGATCTGGCCCACTCTAGCCTGATCTGGCTTGGTCCTGGTCTAGTCTTAACCTATTTCCAGCCCACACAGAGCCGCTGTTACACAGAGAAGCAGAATTGTGCTAATATGGCTGTCAGTGACAACCCCAGTGGCCAAACTCTGTCAGTCTACGGCTCTGAGCCCACCTCCACAGATGGTCCAGCAGTACTTAAGAATTCACCCCCAGGGTTTTACTGCTCTGTTGTATGGAGGACTGTCACAGCACAAGGAGCATGTGGTTTAGATATGGGAACAGCATCCTCCTGGAGCTCTCATGGCCTGGCACAATGAGATGTCTCCACCCCCAGTAAAAGACAAGACAACTGGGCATGCCCTCTTTTATGACAGGACACAGCCTACCAGAGGAAGCTGAAGTGAAGTTGAAATGTTACATTTTACAAAACATGATTGAAAAATGTCCACCTAAGCTTTTTATACTTTTTTTATAGGAATACAAGAATTAACATTAGGGCTGCATAATGTGGTTAAAAAAAACTCTTACTGCAATTATTTTAACTAAAAAAAGTAGTTGACATATGCGATGTGATTAGTGGGAATCATATTTTTGCATCAAAATTTTCGATTTCATTGGGGAAAAAAACTTAAAAATGATGATAATATGACATTTCTTTGGGTCTGTACCAAACAAACATGTTGTCTCACTCCTGGAGAACAAGATTTTAAGACCAGGGAATCTGCAGCACTACAGTACTTCATTGTAATTCTGTTTTGTCACACGTTTCTCCTTTGCAGGCGTCTGAGATTTGGACATTGCCATATTGTATTTCCAATAATATTTTAATTGATTGTTCAGCTCTCATTAGCAAAAATTTTCTTTTGCTTGCATAATGTTCATACTTAACAGCATTCTTATAATATGTATATATTTTATGGTGAGAATCAAGAACCATCAAGAATAACTAGAGATGAACGGGTGACATTCTCGCTTATTGTCTTGTTAACTTACGAAGGTCATATAGGGGCATCAGTAATACATTGAGACTTGTTTGTTTCAAAACAAGTTAAAAACTCTATGTAGTAGGCGTAAGTTATTCTCTCCATTTCCACTTTTAAGAGTCTTTAGTAGTGGGCAGAACAAAGAACGTGTATGTGGTCCGTATTCTTTTTGCCACAGCGTCTCCAACATTCGGGTTTGTTTAATGCTATAAATTTTCACTGTACTTTTAGTGCGATAAATAATAATAATAATAATTTCCATTAGAGCTTTTAATTTCTTTTTAAAACCCAACTTTAATTCATTTTGTCTTACTGGCTCTGAGGTTGTATAACATGCTAATGAGACTTCAGTTTCCATGTACTCAGTCAGTCAGCCGGTCAGCCTGTCAGGCAAGCAGCCAGTCAGAGGACGGTGATTTACTGTCCTGCACGCAGAGAAAGGAAACCTGCTGTTACCTCTCGTTCAGCCGGCCACCCTTTTACTCCAAATGAGGAAAAAAAAGGCACAAATCCACAAATCAGCGTTTACTAATTTGTTTATTGCCCTCGTTCTGGCTGCTGCTCCTCCTCTCGCCCACCCTCTTACCACCCCTCCATACGCTCCCTCTCTCGTATTGATCTCTCAGCTAAAAAAGTGAAAGTGTTACAGGATGTGTTAGGTCTTCAGAAAGAGGCTGTCATGTGCATTAATGCATGTATTGGGAGTGGGTGTAATAAGTCCCTGAGGCATGGCGCCCTTCTGAGAAATCTGAACACATTCAGTGACAGTTTTGCCTTGTTTTACACTGGTGACCCAGAAGCAACTACTACCACTGCTCTTTTAGGTCAAAGCACATGCTCGCTGTGCACACATGTCATGTAAGTGTGCATGTCTAGCAGTGTGTCACTGTGTGCAAATGTGTAATGTATATCGGTAAAGTAGGTGATGAACTTGTGCTGATGGCATCTGGATGGGTGCCAGTGAGTCATAAACAAGCAGGGGGTTGAATTTTAGGGGTGAGGGGGCGAGGGGAGTGAAAGGAGGGGTGCACCACTGAGTGTGTCTGTCCTGGCAGGTCCCCTGCTCAAATTCCACTGATACGACTTTAATCAGGCCTAATCTGCTTATTGGCCTCCTGGGGCACTGATCAGCCTAAAGTGCTTAACGGAATGCAGGGACCTATAAGATGCTGCCACTCGAAAGCATAAAGTGGGTTGTAGCTGAGGGTTTTTTACTTAATCTGATTAATTAAAACAAACTATACTAAAAGGAGCTCCTTTACCTTCGTGCCTTTTCCTGACTCTTTTACCATCCTGCAATTTTCTGCTTTTCTGCCCCACTTGCTTGTGACCAATTCCAAGACTTTGTGACACACAGACCTTGGGGGTTTTATAGTTAATATGTCTATTTTAAGTGTGTTTTTATTTCTTTTAAGATGTGGCAATTTTAAGTGCATTTTTGGGCTTCAGTAAAATACCCACAGATATTCTAGGCTATTATAATTTCATCAAACTTAAATATACACAACTATTATTGTAGTTATGAGTCAGAGATGAAGACAGGAGGGGAGGAATCAGTCACAGTGCGTACAGTAGGTTGAGCTTGCACATTTGTGCACGCAGAGCAGAAATGCTCTCTCACGAGGGTGCTTTTCTGTGCACCCATTTCACATGCATGTGCCTGGTCTTCATTTGAGTTAGGGCCGGTCCGATATCAATATTGGGAGCTTATAATCATGTACTGTTATAGTAAAGAGTCATGAATTAAGTAATTAGTAATTTAACCATTCTACGAAGATATATAGTAGTCCCCATATTTTTTTCTCCCAGAAGTCTGTGCATAGGCAGGGCTTATGCTAAAACCATGAACATGCTTTAATGTAATATGAGACAGCCTGCAACTGAGTGAGCAAGTAACAGTTGGCTAACTCAACATGTTGTTAGTTAGGTGATACTTTTGTCTTGAAACACAGGAAAGCAAGACAGCAACTTATAATTTGTATAAAGCGAACGTTCCACATGGGGGAAATTATATTATTGGAGTTATATATAGTATTGGCAGATATCAAAAGTCAGTTATTGGAATCAGATCGAAACTGAAAAAAAGTGGAAAGGTGCATCTCTAGTTTTTATGCATGCAGGTTTTGAGACCAATTAAAAGCCATAGAGGAGCTCCATTTCTTGCTTTTCCCACTCTTAAAAAACAAAACAAAAAAACAATCCCAAAGCATTTCAAATACTGATTTGGATGTCGATTGCCTTGGCAAAGGTAGAAGCTTTGAAGCATTTGGGTCAGCTCTAGGTAGTTTCATACCATATGAGCCAGTAAACCTTCTTTTCACATTCTCTCTGCTTAAATCTGCACACCCAACATGTCAAGTACACTTTTGCCTTACGCTTGCATAAGATATTCTCTAACACAGACAAAAGAAAACCTAAAAAGCAGAGCACAACTCTCTATACTGTAACAGCTCATCACAACAGACTGCAAAAGTTCACTCTGCAGAACATTTGAGAGACAAGACAAGCCAATCCTGTTGTTTGCTGTAATTGTGAAGACTAATAGAATAATTGACTTGATCTTGTAATGGGGGTTAAGAGACATAACCCCAGCTAATGAGAAACGGAGACAAATTTGGTCGCGATAATGAATTTCGTTCAAACAAAGCATGTAAGGGAGCATTGTCTGTGCCGTGAAAGAAAGGGAGAAGCAGTTTGAAGAAATCGTATCTGTGCTTTTCTGTATCTTATTCTCCTTAATACACCTGACACTGTGTGATAAGGTGAATGTGATGCTAGATGAGTTCACAGGCCGTGTCAGGGCACTTGTCACCTGTGCCACCTTGTGATCATAGATTATCAGATTAATGCTGATGCTTCACGTGGGCCACCCTCAATTTCATTTGATTCGAAAGATCAGTGAGGTCGCTACTGGGGTGGAAGAGCTCTGACCTCCGCGATGTTTGATTCATTTACACACAATAAAACTGTATTGGCTCAGGCTGCTGCCATTTCTCTGTGTTCATATTGTCCTGTGCCTCTGCAGCCCACTCAGTTTCTGTTGTTGCCTCGCCTTGTCTCAGTGTGTCCTCTGCCAATCTATTTCCTGCTCCCATTGACCTTTCATTCCTCTCATACATGTCTCCTCTCGGAGGACAGGGCCCTTGCGTAGAAGTCCTCCTCATGTTCAATGTGATCAATACAAAGGGCAGGGACCTTGCACACAGCCTCCCTCGCTGACTAAACGAGAAGGATTAAAGGCTGGAGAGACTGTGTGGTGGGTGCAAGTACGTGTTTGTGCATGTTTGTGAGTGTGTGCGTCTGTGCAAGCTCATGTCCTTGTGTGTCTGCAGCACATGTGTGCAAGTGCTTGAGGGAGAACATCGCATTCTAAAACTTGTAAATAAACGGTGCAGTGATCTTCGCAGGATGGGCAGGAGTAAGCCCAGAGTTCACGACCCCAGTCTGTGTCACAGCAAAAGGTCCCTGCAGGTCACACAAATGCACACACACAAACACACACACACACACTTAACGTAAGGAGAGGAGAGGAGAGAACTGAGTGGAAAAGGCAGAGAGAGGGATTAACAAAGATAGGCAGCGCCAGCAGCTGTTTGGCCATTTAGAGATTCCTATTATCCGGATGGTGAGGTATTAATAGAAACCTGTGCTCGCCCAGCACTCCCCTCCAAAATAGATGCTTATTTCTCTGACCCTGACCACCTCTGATGCGTGGGTGGAGGTGCAACTCAGGAGGGCAAAGTGGTGGACAAAGGTTAACAGGTGCAGAGGTGAAAATCAAATCCAAGAACAAAGGCCTTGTGCAATTTTTGTTGGTCACCTGTTGTTGAAATGTAGGTGACCACTGACACCTGTTCTGCTCTTCAAGTGAAAACTGAACACATGAACATTTAATGTGACGCTTTTTTTTACTTTGCTAGGGATGTCTCCATAGTATGGCTGAACGATTCTGAGAAATATATAATTGTTACTATTTTTACTGATATTGCATTTGGGATATAATTTGTGACAGACAGAAAGCTGATTTTGCCATCTACCCTCTCATAAACAAATGATGCCTTTGTATGGATGCTTTTTGCCTAACCTAAAAAAAGTTCATGCTCAAACTGAAACAAATATTTTACTGCCATGAAGGAAGAAATATGTAACCCACAACATGACTAAGATATGCAATAATACTGCTGCTTCTTTTTATTTAAACTTTTTCAAACAGAACTTTTAGCAGCATTATTGATTGGTCAGTACCTTTCATTTTCTTCTCTCTTGAGCTTCATATAACTCCACACAGCTGACATTATGACAGGTCTTACTGACGTTCTGCCTGCTGTTCACACGACACACGCTGCTTATCTGTGGTACTCACGACACATCTCTTTTTATGGCATGTTGCTCCAAGTTTAGTTAAGCATTTACATTATAGATTAGGCTAAGGGATAATATTGGATTATATTTTTTCCCCATATTCAATCCAGTGATTTTGGCCAGTTTGGCCAGATTTTACTCATTAGGAGCTTATTCAGACCTACAAAAATATAGTTTTTCTCAATCAAATTGACTTCAGGTTGATGCATTTGCAGCAATAGCATAAAGACTCCTCTACGAATGGACATTATTCGTAATATTGATCACTTAACATACCCTCATTGATGATTTCTGAATTCTAGTTTCTTCTTTTTTGCCTGGTCATTAAGGGTCTTAGAATACGCAGCTCAGTGTTTATAAGACAGGGTCAATTGTGTGCTATGAGTGGATTGGATTTTTACACAACACATATCCGCAGGAGGGTGTATACAATTATAGATTGGGTCTTTGTACCTCCAAATGTGAAGCAGAATGCAGGATGTGGTGTTTACATCCTGTCTGTCTTTTTGCCTTTTCCCATTGTTTACATTTCACTTGTTCTATTACATATCTAATCCTAAATGCTGCAGTATTCCCTCATTATCGCATATTGTTCAGACATATTGCACAGAATTAAGGGCCTATCTACTACAGTGCTCAGTGAAAATCCAACACTGCAATGTATTTGTTATGGGAAACAAGGGAGAAAGGAAGGCTTGGTATCAGTGAAATTCTGTAGTCAACCAGCTCTCACTGGTTGATTCCACTGGACACAGCACGTCTGCACCACAGTTTTGTGCTGTTGTCCGCACAGCTGCATGTCCCCACCAGCAGCGTTTCAGAAGCGCTTCAGCTGTGGAGTGTTTTGTCTGCCCAGTTGTGTTTATTTTCTCAGATTTTGTTGATTTGGGTACTTGCTCTTTGTACAAGTTGGTTGTGTAGTTAATTAGCTTATTTTTTGTCTGTCTTTATGATTGAGAGTCTGCACGGGGTCTCTTATTTTGAAAACTGACCGGATACTCTCTGCCTTTTCTGTTGCTGCCTTCCTGTTCTGCTCAGCCTGCTCTGTGCTAACTGTTGCGACATCCATCGAAAATTGACTCAGCGCACATTTAAAATGGAGCAGAGAGCCCCCTCTGAGACATGCTGAGGCATTCCTGGTGGAATCACACGCATTGTGTAGAATGGCAGGGATCGGATCCGACAACAGCAGCTCGGCCCAAACACGATGCAGTCGTGTCTGGTGGAATCTAGCCGTCAGTCACAAGCTGGTTGGCCTGTCCTCACACATAAACACCCAGATACAATTTTTTGCAATATCCCCAGCTTCCCTTTTATTGTGAATAAACTATAGATGACTACCTTACAGTTGCACAGGTCCAGGCCTTTAAAATGTTATCAAAACACTACAATAATATAATTTATTCTTCCACCTCTTCTTCTCAAGTTCTGTCACCTCAGGGCCCATTAAGGGGCGGTGAATCGGGCCCCCTCTGCCCTCTGCCTGCCCTCTCTGGTTGTCACTGAGTGGGGGTCCAGCCCTCTCCACTGGGCTTATCACAGGTCAATGTGCTGCAAGGGCACACACCCTTACATACACATGGAGCACAAGCTGGACACTTCTTAGCATAACTCCTCGGTTCTATAGCACAGACCTTGCCACAGGGGGTCTGCTGTGTCACTGTGTGCATTTACAAACAGATAAAGCACAAACACACTGAAACACACACACTGACAAACATTCTTTCCCTATCTCTCTGCAACACAAACACACACACGCATTTCCCCTTTCCCTTGCCCTCCGTAACCCAACATACACACTCCCAACTCCCACCTCTCTTGTCACCTCCCATCTCCCAGACCAAGGTCAGCTGTCCAGGCCCGCGGCTCTTGATGTAGAGGCTTTGACCCAACATGGCCACCTCTGTCTCTCCAGAGAGATTAACACAAGGCAGGGACAGAGAAACTGAGCTCTGCGTGGCTCCATGTTATCCCAGCCGCTTGCTCTGTCTCTACTCTCACTTCTCATTCTGTCTCAGATAACTCCTCACGTCTGCAGACTGGGGACCAGGAAGAGCTGCAAATTGAATATGTCTGGCAGGCAGATCTGTGAAGACTCATGGGGGATGTTAGCGAGAGAAAGCAGACTGTAAGTGTCCACGTTGTGTCACTCAGGCAACATGCATAAAGGGATGTGTAGCGGAAGATAAGAGGGGTTTATTATCCTGCTCGTGGCTTGTGTAACGCCTTTTTTTTTTAAATTACAATTTTTTTACATTTGTTGTAAGATAGCAAAGGAGCAGCAGTGCCAAGCACAACATCCTGTGACATCACTGAGAAGGTGTTGGTTGTAGTGGCACTCCTGAGGATCTTAAACGCTTCCATGTTGTCTTTGTTTTCCTGTTGCCCATCCCATTCCTTTGCTCTATTCCCCCTCATTATTTCTTCTGTTGGATGGGGCTGAGGGGTGGCTGCCCCAGCAGTCGAAAGGTTAAACAAAGTGCTGCGACTGTCAGGCTGAGCGAAACCAACTGGCGCTCGGCTATCAGAAGATAATCAAGGCTAATAGGTACATAATGGCTAACAGTGGGGCCGCACTCGCTGGCAGATGCATCATGGGGGACGGAACGCAGACAGCGTGACCTCGCATTCCCACCGCAGCTCTCACCGCTTCAGAGTCATCAGGCGGAAAGAGCCAGACACCAGGAATTTTACCCCTCCTTTGCCCTGGGATTACTCACAGTAGAGTCGCCTTGATTGTAATATGCTCATAGTTCATCTTTTTTCCATGTTTCTGTTAATCTTTTTTATTGTTGATTTAAAGTTTTAACTTTAGGGTCCATCAATTAATGGGCCGTGAAGTGAACTGCCATTGGGAATGATGTCACCACACTGGACTGGAACAGTGAAAGCATTATTCAGCATTAGTTTATTCAGCCGGGATTTGCGTGGATCTCAGTGAGTTATAGTTCCTGTAGCATATGCTTTCACTTTTGTCTAAACCAACAAACAGAATGTTTGTGTAACTGATGGTCAAAGTGCCCAAGGTCCTGAAGGACACTTTGTTCTGAACATCGAAGATTTATGAGCCTGTGAAGCAAAGAGGATGAGAGCAACTTTGTGAGCCAGTACACTGTGGTAATGTCAATAGGAGAAAAACTATCCACTGTCTTCAACTACAAATTAAAAACCACATCTGGGGAGCGTATTTTGAATTCATCTTAGATTTAGCAAATATAAACAACAATGCACCCCTCCAAACCTCAACATGTTGACCGCACATTCTCCATGAATACATTACATAAAAAAAGACATTCGCATGAGTGTGACACTTTGACCTAACCAGCAAATAGTTAACACGTTCTAAATTGATGCAATTGAGCAGAAAGGGTCACAGGATCGTGTGTTAACGAATGTACACAGGCTTGGTTCTCAGCGCTCTGCGAAGCATCCAGCCAACACTTCCCCTCTGACAGCACTCGGTTGCCCTGGACTCCTCTCCAAAGACTCTCTCTGTAAACAAAGCCTGCTTTTGTTGAGGCCCAGTGCGTCAGAACCATCATCTCCAGAGGGAAAGAGGGATACGGAGGAGAGATGTAGGGGTGTGGGTGGAGAGAGTTAGATGCAGAGAAAGCGGGAGAGAAGGAAAGCGTTTAGGTGGGGGTGAAGGGCAGGGGAACTGAGACAGAGGTCTGGGTAATTGCAGTACAATGGAGATTGTGTTTGATCTCTGAGGTGTCCAGGCCTATTTAGTGGGGAATGTGCCAGGCTGAGGAATGTTGTAGCTCTGAAAGGCTGAGTTTATCAGGAGTTCAGCAAGTAAGAACAAGAGGGGAGCAAGGGGGGGGTGGGGTAGCTTGAGAGAGATAGAGACAGCAGAGAGAGGGAGGGACAGAGAGTTTAGCCAGGCTGCCTTTTTCATTATTGGCTAATTATGTCTTTAAAGCCTCTGAGAACTTGACTGTACACACTGTTCACACATGTTGTATGTATTCTATCATGCGTCTCTCTCTGTATTTGAACTGAAGTGAGAAAGGCCAGTCTGGTCTGTGGTGCAGTGCAGCAGCAACAGCAGCAGCAGCAGCAGCCTCCTGATAGCAGGGCTAAACTGCTGGAGAGCAGAGAGTGCCCGCACAGAGCAGAAGGCTCTTTGAACTCTGTCTGTACTCTCTGCTGCAGAGCTTGAACTGGGTTAATCGCTATTAATATTTAACATGCTGCCAAAGTTCCAGCCCAGAAACTATATCAAAGCCAAGAGCTCCATCCAGCAGAGCCCTTTCAGTACTCTTCTGTAGCAAGCTGGCTGGCATAAACACACTGAAGCTGCCAACATGAGACTTGATAAAGTTATTTAATTCTTTTTAAATAAAGGGTGGGGGATTCTTTGCAATGATAATCTGTGTTCCATTGAGCTTGATGCTGTATTTTTTAAATTGTTAGCTTTCTCTCAGAATCAAGATTCGCCTCATATCTTTTTTCTCTCTCGCAATTTTGAGTTGTTAATTTGTGTGGCTGAAAATGTCCAACAGTTTAATCTAGGACTGCAACTAACAATTATTTTCATTGTTGATTAATCTGTTGATCATTTTCTTGATTAATAGATTAGTTGTTTGGTTTATAAAATGTCAGAAAATGGTGAAAATATCAATCAGTGTTTCCCAGAGCCCAAGATTATGTCCTCAAATGTCTTGTTTTGCCCACAACCCAAAGATATTCAGCTTATTGTCTTAAAGGAATAAAGAAACCAGAACAATTTAACATGTGAGAAGCTGGAATCTGAGAATTTTGACATTATTTTCCTTAAAAAAATATTCAAAATGATTAATCACTTATCATAATAGCTGGATCTCAAATTTTATCCACCGGCATGTAAAATACAGTACAATCTGTTGATACACAATATAGGGTATCAGTGGCAAAGGGTGAAAAATGAGCAGCTACAGAGGTTTACTTTGTAATCAAAAGTGTGGGGAGGATGGGGTCGGTTATGAAACAACTTCAGGTCGCCAGGGGGCTGCTGTTCTGTTGCTGCTGCTCATCTCTCTGTCTGTCTGTTCTGTCAGCTCACAAACTGGATTATTTCATCAGAGTTCAAGCCTCTATTGCCTCTGCCACTGCAGTCTTTTTCACTCTCTGCCCTCCTCTTTACATCTATCTCTCTATCTCTATCTCTCCCTCTCTGCTCTCCTCTCTTTCTCTCTGCTCCCAGCGCCAGGACCTCAAACAGCATGGTTAAATACCCAGGCCAATGTGTCGCTCTTCAAAGAGACTCAGGTAGTAGATATGCTGGCAATAGGCCAGGATCAAAATGAAGAGTTATTGTAGAGCATTGTGGCTGCACTTCACGTGGACCTCAGTCGAACCATATTAAGGGGCCCCACCTGGGCCAAAACCTTCCCACAAGGCAGCTGAAATATGGGCCCTAAGTCCCACTTCGCCCCCTCTGAAAAACCCACTAATACCACGCAGGGACCCATTTTTATTTCACTTCATAAATCAGGCCAGCAGGACGAGGAAGTTCATTTGGCGTAGAGGAGCTTATGTTAGCTTTAGCCCCTGTCGTAAAGTTCCTTCTCTTCGGTACGTCTGCCTACGCTGTTCACCTACAGCAAAAACAACAGAAACCAGGAGCACCTTTAAACGGTCAGAATTAGCTTTGATTACTTAAGATTTAGAAAATGAGTGGCTGTTTGTTGCCACAAGTCCTGCCTGATAAAATATTAAAGCACAGCTGAAGGGCGAGCTTTGTAGAAAACAAAAGCTGGAAGCAATTTGTGTAGCTACCAAATTAAAGTTATTCAGCACCAAGGGTAATTTAATTACCATTCTTTAAATGTTTGAATGACTTTGACCTTCGAGGTACTCAGAGGTCACGCAGGTGTATTTACTTAAGCTAATTCAGAATCAGTAACATGAAACAAGCTCCCAAATCAAACAGGCCTCCTCCCTGAATATCTGGTTACCAAGTACCAGCTCTGTGTTTGGAAATTAAATTAATATCTATCCACCATGTCATTAGTCCTGTTTTCACAAAACCTTGAAGCCTCTCTTAGGCTCTACATATCCCCCAGAGCAAACATCTCAGTGATGAGCTTGACAACAGAAAGACAAAAAAAGGAAAAAGAAGAAATCTAGACAATGAAAAGCAGTGAGAAAGACATAAACAACAGATGAAAAAAGCTGACAGCGTTTCCCAGGATGCACCTCTCCTAGCACAGCTCATGAATGGAAACAGGTGTGTGTGATTGTGCGGTGGGTCTTGAAGATTCTGGCCTATGTGGCATGTCTACTGCCTAGGTGATTTGGGTCAATGGAGCACATCTGGTACTAGTCACAACAGAGTGCACACGTCCACGGCCCTCAGACACCCCACCAGGCGAGTAGGGAGAGGGAGAGAAGCAAGGGCAAGGAAACATCTGGGTTCTCTCTTTCTCTTTCTCCCTCACACACACACATACACTCATACGTTTGGGATTGTGTGCTTTTCGGGGTTGCTTGGATTCCTCCAGGTGCATCTGGACTCGGATAGAGAAGAACAGGAGTGTGTATGTGTGTGTTTGAGAAGGGGGGGGGGGGCACATTTGATTGACAGCCTTGAACCAGAATGTTCCCTGTGCCGGGTGAGTAACTCTCCCATCATGCCCACTCTCTCCTGTCTCTCTTTTGTTTCTTCCAAGGGTTCTTCCCCCACTTTGTCTCTGCTCCATAATCTTCCCTTATTTGCTGGTGTTCTGGTACAGACTCATTCCTGTATTGGAGAAAAAAAATGAATCAATTTTTATGGTTTCCTAAATAAGCCATTTTTGATTTGTTATGCATGTAAACAGGGCTATGATAGTATTGAGTTTTCCTTACCACAGCAACAAGGTAACACAACCACAGGATGGTGGTTTACCATGACTGTCTTACTAATTACATTTTATCGGGCTTTATTGAAGCATACTGTTATAAGTGTAGCGTAGCTCTTTTAAGGAATGGGGCAGCGCATAAGTGTGCCATGTTGTGTGTGCCGTGCAAGTGAAGGGGAGCGAGCGGCAGGCAAGTGACAATGGTGCTAATAGTGGAGCAGCGACTTCAACAGTAAGTTGTCAGTGTGGCAGTAAATGTACAGTACAGGTTACAGTGTGTCAGTTAATGAATTCTGCAGCTTCTCAAGACAAAGAAAAGTCTCATGTAATGTTTCCCAACCACTGGAAAAGTAACTGGGCTTGCCCCTAAGGAAGCTAGGCAGAAAAAGGTTAAGCTAATGCTAACGCTAAAGTAGCACTATATCAGCTTCGCTGCAATCCTACCCCTTTCAGAAGTTTTGTAATACAGCCATGAAGTGCACCATCTTTTTTGGAGACACAATAAAATAAACCCGTAATGATAAATCCAACACCCAGTGTCCTCTGTAATTATTTAGCAGTTTTCACATCTTGAAAACAATTGTTGTTAGCATGTGATTAGCCACCCACTGGCAGTCAGACCAATCAGAGGCACTGATCCTTACGTGTATTAATAGATCAATACGCTGATCCGATATGAGATTGGCTCATCAAAATAAAGTTTACATTGATGGCAGCTCAATCCCGTGATAGGCCTCAGATGACTGCAATATTGTAGTAATGTAGTTATCGTCACAACCCTACATGTAGATTCAAATAACCCGCTACATTTGTTGTGTCGAATGCTGGAACCTCATGAGTCATGCAGTAATGCAGAGAAACAGATATGCCACTGGATAGAAAGGACACATGCGCCTACACACACTCACACGTGCACACACATGCACAGCCAGACAGCAAGTCCAATTTTTGGAACAAGTCCAAACTGAAGTGGACTTGATACACTGTGGTAATGATAGGGTAAAATTGTATATGAGAAACTGTATCGAATTCTGATGCTGAGATTTTTCAGCGCTGACAGCTCTCTCAGTCTCTCCCCCTCTCTCTCTCTCTCTCTCTCTCTAGCCTACTTACCTCACTTCAACTGCTACCTCACCACATGCCCAAGGCAACAACAATAAACATGATTGGCCCTTCACACAAAAGAAGGCGGGCCGTCATCTGGACAGGCATGACAAGGGGCAAGTGAAATTGATTTCAAGTGTATCGCTCTGTGTGGGTATATGTTTGCGTGCCTGTGTGTGTGCGTGTGTTAATGTGGGGTTTGGATTCTTTCACTAAGTTTGAGCGGTGTGACGAATATGGGAAGCGATGACATGTAGAACAGAGCGCTTCCTTCCTTCACTTGTAACAGTGGCTAAGGAAACAAATACAGGTTCCCCTCTTTTGCTCACACAATCCAAACAAAGAGCCATGTGTCATAGATGTAAATGTGTTTGCCAGTGACTGTATGTGCCTTTGTAATGGCCTCAGTGTCTGTTGTAAAGCACAGAACATTACATTTGACACTTGGACAGCATAACAAGAGGGAAATGTCAAAAAACCCAAACAAAATATTCAAACCACTTAGGTGCAGATAAAACAAAAACTGAATTAAATTTTAATCTTGTAAAGACTGTAAACTGGTGATCTGCATGCTACCATGTTTGTTTCTATACAGCTATATATATTTGATTGCCCAAGGCAACCAGTGCTCATTTTTATTATGGATTAATCTATTGATTATTTTCTTGATTTATCCATTAATAGATTGGAGTCTAGATTGACCTTTTCAAATGTCTTGTTTTGTCCAACCAACAAAACCTAAAGGCATTCAAATAAGAAAACCAGCAAATCTTTATATTTGAGGAGATGAAACCAGTGAATTGTTGCCATTTTTTGCATAAAAAATTACTTAAAAGAAGATTATTCAGTTATCGGATTTGCTGATTGTCTGTTCATCAACTAACAGATAAATCAAAAGATGTCATTGGGGGACCTGTAAAACCAACATATAGAGCTGAATAATTAATTGAAACATTAGTGAAAAGTCCAATATCTCAGTCATTGGAGGTGCATTTTTTTTTGATCAAGTAATAATGTGCCATAACATACCATTATAAACCCCCAGCAGAGATGTAATGGCCTAAAAATCATATTCTCTGTCATATTAGGGAACATGTTTGTTTGGTGCAGCCCAGAGCAAAAATGACATTGCAATGTGTAGCAATGGAAAAATGGCCCACTAAAATCGTGACTCATATCACAATATCTGTCAAAATTGCGATATGTTGCTCAGCCCTAGACACATCTTAAGTTAACTAATTAACTAGCAAATGATTGGTGATTAGCTCAGGTTTGAGCAACATTAGGTATCAGATGTAACTGGCTAACTAAAACATTTTTTTTCATTTCAAACCTTTATTTATTCTCGAAAGAACATTGAGGTTTCCCTCATTTCCAATGCCTAGCTAACTAAAAATGTTGATTAGCTTGCAAGTCAGCTAGTGTTTTGTCAATGTTAGCTAAATTAAGATGTGATCATATACTGTATATGTTGCCTTTAGGTCCCCTAGCAACATCTTTTAACCATCTTCAAAACATTGTTTTCTTTTCAACATAGACAAGCCTAGCACATAATATCTGAGTGCAGGAGACAGGAAAGGAGAAGGGTTCTCTAGGGTACTAAGCCTCCTCAATTGTTATAGGAGCACAGAGCAAAAAGGGGCAGGACTTAGGAGAGGTCAAGTGACTCAATCGGCAGTCATCATTAATACAAAAAAGTATTTATCATATTTTACTTAATTTTTACTGCTTTTGTTTTTGTTTTAGATTTAAAGTTAGTGCTGAAATACAGTATCAGCATCAAAATAAATCCATTCTTATGGGATATAAGGTGCATTTGGGGTCTTTGCTTTTGATTGTGGTGATAGCAAAAAGCATTGTTTGTTTGTTCCTGTGAGTGCATGTGTGAGACAGAGAGACAGACATGGGAGGGCGATTAACAGGGTGTCCTCAGGTGCCCATCTGGCCTGTGTGTGTTTCTGTGGAACAGTGTGTGTGATAATTTCTTGCCCTAGTGTCAGGGGGGGAATTCAGGCAACAACGTACGACCCAGAGTTCTTAATCTGGTTAACTAAAACTGACTGGGTCAGGGTAATGGCTGTAATCCTCACATTGAGGCACAGAAACCAGACCAAACTGAAATCCAGTTCACATTTTTCAGTGTTTTTAGTGCTCAGCAGCCATCTGCACCAATTTAAGTGGTCACTGACACATGCATTAAACCACGGTTTAAAACCTTCATCCCCCTTTCTAGCCTTAATCCTAATTCTTGCAAACTATAACCGGAACCATTCCAAAAAAAGTTTTAAGGCTATCATTCCTATAATTCCCTTAATGGCTTGCTTCATGTTGTTTTCTGTTTTTAGTCATGTAGCTGTGTTTCTAGGTTAGGGTGCTCTCACTGTGTGTGTGGTTGCTGTGTGTAGGGGTAGCCTTGTGACCAGAGTTACATTGTTCATCCACAGCTATGGACTCTGGCCCAGAAAGAAAGCCCACACACAGTCAGCGAGCTATGATCCCACTTGGATACAAACCAAATAATCTTTCGTACAAGTCAGCCTGATTTGTGCCGCAGTACCATCCGCATTTGTGAATTCCTACATCCTTCAGGGCTGCTCAGTTTGCTCAAATGAGCTCAAAGACAACCATAGTGAACAAATAACAAAATGCTAAATTGATATACGTGTTTCTATACTACCACAGCCTCTTTAATTCAGTTTTAAAATGAGCCTCTTTCACGATGCATACTTCAACTGCTTCTTTTTTGTCCCTCAGTCATCCGAGGGGATTGCGTGCAGTCACAGATGATGCTGCTGTTGTGAGTTGTTGATTTCTCTGGGAAGCCATTAGTGTTGTTTGTCTACTCAGAGCAGTGCCGGGTTACTGGACCCCTTCTTCCTAACAGTTGGCTCATGTTGGCAGACAGTCAGGGCACTTATCTATGAACAGGAAAATGACTTGCCCTCCATGGATTCCATACAAATTACAGAACATGTTTTGCTTTTACTTCTTCACTTTTGTAAAAGTTTGCAATTAAATTTATCTTTAGAGACTCAATTTGTTCATGTGTGTCTCTTCCATTCAGCCTAACATGACTTTGTACACTTTCTCCATCATTTGACCCTGCAGCTCTACAAGTTTAAGAGGTTAAGAAGTATCCTGATTGCATATGTTGAGAATGTTGAATATCCCTGCTCAACTTTGTTTCTATCCACAAAGAGTTGGATATTCCTCAGAGTGATGCCAGACTTGCTAAAACAAACAAATAGGAGAACCCTGTTGAGATAAACAGAGTGAAGGTGGAGGAGTGTGAGGAATTTAGGATTCTCTGGCTTGCCCCTGCTGTGCCAACTCTGGAGCACTGAAAGCTTGGAATAGGGAGTGGAAGCAGCCAGAAAAAGAGAGAGGTGCATAAATCCTCCTTTTCCTCACAGCTGCTGGAAAAGGGTCTAATATAGGTGCTGTCCAAACACAACACTTTCCATAATCCCCAGACACTTGAGCAGATCTCAAAGGGAGTGAACAGTTTACACGTCATTCACTGTTCTTAACCACAGGCCTTTCCGTGCCTTTGGCAAAGGTGTATACCACACTTCACAATACATTTTCGATCTCTGCTTCTTCTTTTTTTTTAATCCACAGATATGTTGAGGTTATATTTGGATCACAACACACAGTTCCCTGGCTGAAGAAGATCTTTGCGAGCAGCCTGCTCTCACTCCCAACGTGTCAAACACGCCGGCTGGATCATTGCCCCTATGCTTCAAAGTATGACGATGCTGGGATCGTTAGAGTCATTTCCAGAGGGACCTCTTTAGTGTTATGTTATCGTGTGCCATCAAAGTGAGGTGACGTAGTATAAAATGCGAGAAAATCTGCCTTTTTGGGTTGGGTCGATGCACAGTGCCACTGTCCATCGCAGTGTCTGATAGCCACCTACCACTGAGCCCTCTACCATGGTAACATTGTGATTTAAAAGCCTTCTGTATTTTAGGCAGTGAAATTTCTAGTCTTACAAGTGTTGCTACAACCCCCATCAGAGTGTGTTATCATTAGTGGCCAGCGACCCTCGTTGCTGGCCAGTCTTGATTGTCTCATAAGCAGTCAGCTGGCTCGTGATGAAGCATCCTGCATGTCTGCTGCCTGGATATTCTGTCACACCTAAATGAGACAGCACTAATGCTACAGATTGGTGTGTGGTACTTAATCATCTTTAATCAGAGGTTTGTTGTACGTGTGTCTGTGAGTCTGAAGATTGTCTCTCTGTGTGTAGGTGTGTGTGACTGTCAGTGCTGTCTCTTGTGTTTGTCTTCATCTATTAATTTCCTTGTACTTACGCTCTTGTTCTATGTCCCTGTATCTAAATCCCTTTGTATTTGTGTGTGTGTGTGTGTGTGTGTGTGTGTGTGTGTCGTATGTGTTTGTCCTTGTTAAGAACGTGTGAACAAACCCTGACCTTCAAGGTAAGGAAGCAGATAGTGTCCTAGAATTTTTCTATCCAGCCAAGGTCCGCCTCACCCCAAAATAATCCTCCTTGTTTTCAAAGCTTACCATTTGAGAAAACACACACACACACGATTTAGATATGCTCACAGATCCACTCAACAAACAACACACATGCACATGCACATGCCTACACTACATTCCACCTGTAATTACTAGTAAAGGAAGGTTATTGGCTTCCTTTGACATGTTTACTGACTGTTGTCACTGTACAACATGGATTTGGCCGGAAGGACCTCACCGTGAACTTTCGAACCCCTCCCATAAAAACAGCAATACTACTTTGCTATAATGCTGTTCAATGTTACCTTTAAGCCCTCAGTAAGTGGGATTTTAGAAAATAATGCCCTTATGCAGGCTGTTTACACAAGATCCCTGCCACACCAACCACACTCTTTGCCGCCTCAGCCCCCCTCCTGCCTCAAATCACATTTAATAGGGCTAGTTTGATCCCACGCCAGCATAAGCATACACTTGCTATGACCTTGGTTGAATTTAATGGGGGTTAAAGAAGTTTTCACATTGGCAGTGTGCACATTAATAGTTTGTCTGGCGGATTTGGTAAATTGGAAGAGACGGAAGTGGAGTCAAAGTGTCCGATTAATTGGGTCTACATCCCCCCCACCACCCCCTCCATTGCATGCACAACCCTGCTCCTATCCTTAGCATCCTGTCCAGGTTCACCTTGGGGTACTTTGTGACACTCTGTTTAGGTCAGGACTTTTGTGTGCGCAGATACATGTGTGTGTGTGTGTGTGTGCATGCATGCGAGCATGTCTGCCATGTATGCGTGAGGAAAAATATGCAGAGACTGAGGGGGAAATAAGGCATGAAGTAGGAGGTGGACGAGAGGTGAATGAACATTGGTGGAATGAGGGGGCGTAAAGAAAGTGTGAAGTAACTAAAAGTGCACTGAATCAATAAAAGTCTGTAAAGTTGGAGAGTGAACTGCAAAAAGTTTGAATCTGTAAAAATGTGGAAAAGAGTAGGATGTTCATGAAGCTGCTCTGAGTGTGTTCAGCTGGGGTAGAAAATGAATTTTATATTCCTCACAGTATAATTCCTGCATGTGTTGATTTATATTTATGCATATTTTCATGTGCCGTCTTTTTTTTTCCCCCTGTCATTTATTTATGAATTTATTGTTTTGTTCCACATTTGACTGGATTTGGTTGGATTAGCATCGCTCATAGTCTATTAAACATTTTCCAGATATGGCAATGCCAGGCTCTATAATGTTATTTTTCATAAGTGTCTTTACAGCTACCAGACTGTAATATATGTGATAATAGCATGGGATGTAGCATCATAGTGTGAGCCAAACAAGTCGAGTAATCCACTGTAATTGGTTGGATTTTTGCAGTGAGTCAACCTCTCTGTCTGCCTGCCTCTGTGCCTTTGATAATCCAATTTACATTTCTTTAATCTTTACCCTCTGCGTTTAGCAAATTAATTAAATATTGACAAGGAATCCAGCGAAACCACAGAAAAACAGAATGTCACAGCTAAACTGATTACTTCCATGACAGAGGTAAGAGGAAGACAGAGAGAGATGTATGGTCCATCTCATGCACTATAAATGATTAAAGACCATAGACAATGCCTGGATCCTGCAACCAGCTGAACAAGTGTGCAGATTGAATGTCTTAGCCAAGCCTCTCCTTTCATACACCATCAGTCTGTGGCCACTTGTCAATCTTTCCCCCCCACTAACCCAACATGAAAATGATAACAATGTCTTTCTGAGTGTTTTCCTCCAAGAGAGAATCCCATTTCCCTGCTTTTAAAGCCAACGCACCATCTGTCACCAGGGCGCTGATAATGAAACACAAAGAAAAACACTCATAGGATCATACGCACGCTGGAAAACCTAACATGTTGCAGGAGATGATTTGAGCAGAGTCCATGCGAGCTGATGATGTTTCATCCCCACATGGTAACCTTACTTTGACCCTTGTCCTTTTCTCCACAAGGGTAATTGGCCAATCTGGTAGACACGCACAGTGTACATTGTGGAAAAGAGCCAAAAGTATTTTGGATCCTGTGTGTGGTGGCAATTCGTGTATATTTGCCCGCAGTATTTACATTTCCACCGGCCCGATTGGTGTTTGTGTGCGTGCTCGAGCGTGTGCACGCTTGTGTCTGTGTAAAAGCATGCTTGGGATTGTGTTTATGTCTGTCTATTTGGACGAATCAACAGACACAGTGACGATGGAGTTGATTTTATTAGGGATGAGATTAGGGTCATGTTGCAATACGCTTGCTGTGGTCTTATTATTCTGATCTGTCCCTTGGAGTTTCCTACTTCAGAGAGACAGCTGGCCCAGTAACATGATCCAGACCACCAGCTACCCTCTTACTACTTCACAGCCAAGTCCAAGCCCCCGCCAAGGACTATAGCTGATTTAGATTTATTCAAGACGCACCCACAAAAGCACATTTCTTCTTACTTACAGTAACTACATACAACCCCCAATTCCAAGAGAGTTGGGACATTGTGTGTGCACATAAATAAAAACAGAAAGCAATGATTTGCAAATTCTTTTTGACCTATGTTCAACTGAAAACAGTACAAAGACAGGATATTTAATGTTCAAACTGAAAAACTTTTTTGTAAACATATACTCATACTGAATTTGATGCCTGCAAAATGTTCCAAAAAAGTTGGGACAGGGGCATGTCAATCACTGTGTTACATCACCTTTTCTTTAACAACATTCAGTAAGTGTTTGGGAAGTGAGGACACTAATTTTGAAGTTTTGAAAGTGAAATTCTATCTTATTCTTGCTTGATATTTGACTTCAAGTGCTCAACAATCATGTTGCAGGCATCAAACTCAGAATGAGTGTATATTTACAAAAACAATAAAGGTTATCCGTTTGAAAATTAAATATGTTTGTACTGTATTCAATCGAATATAGGATTTGCAAATCATTACATTCTGACTTTATTTATGTTTTACGCAGCATCCCTACTATTTTGGAATCTGTGTTGTACAATAATGAGGAAAGGACTTGAACCACCCAAACCACATAGGGTAGTCTGCAGATCTTCCTTCAATGGAAAGCAAAAGAAACAAGTTTTTTTTTTCTCTCCAAAACGATGAAGAAAGAAAGGAATGGATAGCCGAGAATGTGTGTGGAGGTGTTAGGAAAAGCCCTCTGGCTCGGAGAGGTAGGAGAGCTGTGTGTGGTGGGGAGGCTGATTCTCACTACCATCATGTGGCTGAACCAAATCCCTTCTCTCCTCTCCTCTCCTCTCCTGCTCTGCGTGAGGAGTGAGTTTGGCCTGGGGCACATGTTCAGATATGGGTGCTAGTGATTGGTTTGCTGCCAACGGTGGCAAAGGTCAAGCTGCTCTGTGCTCTTTGTTGTTGTTTCCTCAGAGTCACTGTTGTATTCTGTTCTCCACTGCAATCCCATGTTTCATTATTACGGTTGGAGGTGGGAACGGTGGTGTGTGGTGTGCATCTGGTAGATGGTTGTTTATTTCCATTTTTAAGCTTGTTTTTAGTTGCTTTATTATATTTGTTCAGCTTATATAACCTACTTTCTTTATTCTCTTCACAGTGTGAGGTTGTTTGAATTGTATCTTAATAGCTATATTCAGAAATAACACCACTTTACAGAGCCTTACAGCAGGTGTGTTCAGATAAAGGCGTTATCAGTTTGCTGCCAAAAAAGAGCAAAACATGGCTTTGCTGATTAAAAATTAGGGGAACTAATTAGTCTTAAGGAAAGTCCCAAGTGAAACAATGAGCAGTAAAAAAGATATTATTAGGCGTATGTCATCAATTATTAACTTTATGGAAAAAGAAGACAAAGGAAAAATTCCCCAAAGTTGCTTTCTTCAGAGAGAGAATAAATGTTCACCCCAATGGATCCCGAGCACAAAAGTGTTCAGTAGCTTGACCTAATTCAGTCCTTGATGTCATGTGACTGTAAAATATTTATGTTGTGATGCCAAGTAAGGTAGCTTGTTTTCATCATGAATATAACTGTGTGAATGATAATATCTCATCTAATCTCAGGATGACAAAATGGGCTTTTTGGTGTGTTTGCTTTACAAAAGAAAATTTCTGTTTACTTATGTATACCCAGTTCCAACTTCTGTGGTCAGTTGTGACCACAGAAATGGGCAAAAGAAATCAAGAGTCTTGGGTTTTGTGTAAAATGCAGTTGCAAAAACTACTGTAATAAGTAGCACACTAAAAGAGGAATGAAGGTCAGTACTGCTTAATTCAGTTTTAGAAGACGGTCCAGCTGCGGAGGGGATTGTTTCTGTTTTGACAGTGGCTAATGTTCTGCGAGTGTAACAAGTATTTCCAGTGTTGACGAATTGGTGTTGTCTGTCCATATGAACAGCTGCCTGCAACACTGTAATGAAAAAGTGATCGCTGTTAATTAAGTGTGAACCTGTAAATTGTATCAGTAGTGTTACAAGCTAAATAAATATGCTACATTTTACCACATCTGTGTGTAGGATTTAGAGGCATCTAGCAGTGAGTTGGCAGATTGCAAATGCCTCGCTTCACTCTCCCCGTAAGAGAACCTATGGTGGCTACGAAACTTGCAAAAAATGCAAAAAGTCACATCTAGAGCCAGTGTTTGGTTTGTCCATTGTGGGCTACTGGGTCGTGTCTTCTGTTGATATAAAGTGCTCATTCTACAAAAGCACAATGATTCTTATTTTCAGATGATTATATACTAAATGCTTAATTCCACCAGGCATGACTGGGTGATGTTCTGGCTGCGATGCACCTGCTATAGCTGATTGTGGCCATTTTAGACAATGCTTGCAATTCCACCAGAAACCCTGCCACGTATCCCAGAAGCAGCTTTCTGCTCTTCTCCGTGGAGAATATGTGCCGAGTCTGTTTTTTTAAGTTATTTTTTCGGCCATTTTTGCTTTTATTGACAGGACAGCTGGAGAGTAGACAGGAAACGGGGCAGAGAGAGAGGGGATGACACGCAGCAAAGGGCCACAGGCAGGAGTCAAACCAGCGTACTGCAGAGGACTAAGAGCCTCCATACATGGGTCGGACGCTCTACCAACTGAGCTAAACGTCCGCGCCGAATCTGTTTTTGACTGAAGCTGTGTCAAGCTGCACAAAGCAGATCGAGCTTGGTAGGAAGTTGTCACATTAGGAACATGGTCAGTTTTCAAAGTAAAACACCCTGTGCAGATTAACAAATCAGATTAATCAAATGTTTATGTTCAGGTATTTTCTCTGTGAGGGCTTTTGATATGGGTGTCACACTCAGGATAAATACTTGTAGGTTATTTGTTTTAAACCATATTGGTTTAAAATTGCAGTTGACTGACTAGGTGTACTCTGCCTCTTGCCTGAACAGGATCAGTGTTATATAAAACTATGGACGGAGTGTTGGTTTGACCATGTTTAGCTGTCTCTTTCCAACTTTGCCCAAGTTGTTTTACAGTCTCTTGCATTATTTGTGTAACTGTTTTGCAGTCTGCAGCGTGTATGTCCTTATTTTAACCCCTGAGGTGTGTATGTTTCATCCTTTGCCCTTTTTTTTTCATGAGAGGTGAACCAAGCATTCTTAAGACTGATGCGTGTCAACAGCATGGACAGAGAGACTCTAGCCTGCAGGACCTTTCATTTTCCATCATGTTTTCCACAACACAATAGTGTGTGTGCGCACATTGTGTGTCAATGTATGGTTTGGCTCTGAGACAGTGTTTGAAAGAAGAAAGGTTTGAGGTGTACAGAATAACCATGGCAACCATTATTCATTAGTTTAACAGGTATTCCATTATAATCACTAGTTTTCAATGCTTTTGAGGTATTTGACTTGGTGTTTAAATGGGCATGAAATATAATTTCACCCGGAGTGTAATGGTGGAAGTAAGGCCGTCTGGAACCACATTTCTTCGAGGAAACTTCGTAGCTCTTCGGCTCTTCTTCATCATTGGGATATTTTGTCTGCTCAGCTGAAATTAAGTTTTCCTAAAATCCTTATTTTCCCTGTCTTCTGCCATTCCTCCACCCTGCTATACTTCTCCCTGCACCTCCACTCCTCCCCTCTTTTCCATCCCATTCTATTATCGCCTTCCCATCCTCCCCATTTTCCATATTGGCCTTTTTGGGTCTCACAACCCAGTCGCTTTTCTTCATAGAGCCTGGAAAGGCGCTTGAGCAGTGAATAATTCTGAACATGATAAATCCCACCTTAAATCCAGCCATGAGACTCCAACAGGGTTCCACATGTAATTCTAAGCCCTATTATAGGGCCACTAATGCCGGTTGAGGATGGCGAATCACGGCACAGCCTGCAGCCATGTAAGAATTAGAAATAAATATGCATCGGTACCAGATAAATATAGCAAGCGGCAAATCTGCCGTGAGACTGTGTGTGTGTGAGTGTGTGTGCGAGAGAGAGAAGCCACAATTTGCAGGCGATGAGACGAATTCGCAACAGCTCTCTGGGTAATTGATGGATTAAATTCAGTGGCTAAGGGGTTGGAGTTAATGTGCGCCATAATTTAGGAAAAAGAAAGCTCAATAAAATTTTTTGGTCCTTATTCAAGGAAATGTGTTTCGCTGTCATGTTTGAACACCTCATTTCAGGGCTTGTATTAGGTGTCTCAAGGGTGGCAGTGGAGGTCTCTATCGCTGGTGTTTATCTATCTGTTTATTGACTGCAGAATTACTTGAGGACTAAATGAGGGGTGTAAGCTAGCCTGGGTAGAGCTCCGGCTCTGGATTTTTTTTTTTTTTTTTTTTTTTTTTTTTTTGTTGTGGCCCCTTTGAAGTCATAAGTATAAGTGTAATATTATTTTATTGAGCCCCGACCAGACAAATTCTTTATGCCTGTTTCCTAGAGCTTCACCAGCTGCTTATAGCTGTGGTCCAGGAGCTGATCTCCTCTCACGTCTGAGGCAAATTGCGGAGTTACTCAAATTCGCTGTAAGAAAGTCTGCCTATAAATCAGGTGGCCATCCAATCAGAACGCAGGATTAGGAAAGTAGATTCATGATTGAACCCCAGTGCTCATACAGTCGACCACCATAATTTACATGGCTTACATGCTATTGTCTGGCTGCCTCACACATTTGATGATAGCGTCTTCAAAATCTTTGCACCTCACATTTTGCATTTTTTCGAGGATAGAAAATGGCCTAAAATGGGATTTACAAGATGTCTACTGTAAATCTGTTATCAAAATGTAGAGGTCTTGTAGGATATTCCCACAAGAAGTCTGTGTATCCTCATGGTAGGGCTAAGCAACACAAATACAGCTTGTCTCACAATTTGATGCAGGGTTATGTAGAAATGTAACACAGTGGAAACATCTTATAGTTATTATGTCTGTCCAGGTCAAATTGATCACTATGCAGTGATTATTATAACTAATTTTTTGCTTTCTCTTTATTTCTCGTGCACTTTTGAAAAAAATGAAAAGTCAAAATTTTAAGGCAACTTGCAACTTAGATTTTTGAGTTTTGAGCCCAACTCAAAAGTTTTTAACAACTTATGTTCTGTTGAGATCATTTATTTTTGCACTTGAATCTTGCATTTTAGAAACCTCCAAAAATTGTTTTTCAGAAATTGTTGAGCAATCTCACTGAAGTGAAAATAATTAATTTCAGTTGCAAGTTTAATTTTCAAGCACCCAGATAATGACAAATCAGGTTCATAGCTCGCTTTGAAAAACTTTTGAAATACAAATTTTGGGGAGTTTCTAAAACTAAGAGATTCAACTTTATCTGAAGAAGAAAAGTAAAAGAGCAAAACTCTGTTTTCTGTTTCTTCCAAAACCAAAAATAAAAAATAAAAACAGTGAAAACAGTTGCCATGAAATTATGAGTTTTCTAGATTGTTTCATCTAATTGACATTTGTATATTTATTACATTAATATAAAGTAATGAAATAATGTACTGAACTTTACTGACTGTTACAGTTCAGCTGTTTCAAATGGCATGGCAGCCTCAGTAGCCTCCCGGTGCAGTTTCTTAAACACAAAGTTCTTTATCTTTTTAAACTGCACAAATCAGCCGATGGAAAATTTGAAATTGTCCTCTCCCCGGGCTCGCTGCCAATTCTTCTGCCTTTTCCCTCACCAAGAGCTCGCTCAAGGGGGCATTATGGGACCAGGCGTTATCAATCCACTTGACAAGGGTGACTTCAACCACAGCTGCTTTTCTTGTGCTTGTTCGTTTTCTGTGTCCATCATCAGAATACTGTTTCTAGTTGTTTTATTGGACTACACAAGTTAGCCTGAAGAACGCCAAGTTTTGCTGCTGCATCTCCTTTGCTCGTTTTTGGCAGTTTGTCTTAAGCTTTGAGGAGACTATGTTTTTCATTAAGAGAAAATGACTCTTCCCTGTTATGATTTCAATGTGCGCGCAGCAAACAGGGATAGCAGCAGAGGCATATGGGTTACTACAAGGCATAGGAGTAAATTTTTTTTTTTTTAAATAGTATTTTCCTACTGTAGTTTTGAAATAGTTTTATATATGTTGTCGTGTATAAAGAAGCCCAAAATAAAAGCTGTAAGCCGACTACCTGTTCCAAGCTTTTTGATCCATATAAGCAGTCGTTCACTATAACTTTGATCAATATAAGTGGTTTCCACTGTACTTGTAATCAGTGAAGATTGTAATATGGGAAATCTGCAGGGAGGTCTAGTCACTGTTGCAGCCCTGCCAGCAGTACCAGGAGTAATAAGTGTATGTATGTATAAGAATCATCCCCCCAAAAAATCATCTCTGTTTAAACTTACAATCAGATGTGAGGTCTCTTGTATGTTTAATGTCGGGGTTAAGGCAAAGATTATGTTAATAAGAAACTTTTCATGTCACGTTTCTGCTAGCTTGTCCGAAAGCTGCACAAGCTGCGGAGTGACGTAATATCATCATTCACTTTTACATTATTTTGTCACACTACACTAAAATAATTATACACTGATTACAAATTCCTGGTTTTGAAAAGTTAGAAGAATATTTAGGACTGCTAAACACTGGAGAGGTGTTGGGCTGATGTGGTTACAGCTCGTCTTTCTTTTCTGATCCCAAAGTATTTTGGGGGAATATAATTCACAAATGTGCACCTTGAATTGTTTGTTAGTCAATATGTGACATAGCTAGTTAATTGCTATTCTGTAAATACTGTAGTCTTTCTCTTCATCCCAACCTTTCCAAAACATTTCTTATAAATCCAATCACAACTTTTTGAGACAACCTACTTACGGAAAAAAAAAACAGACGGGAAAGGTTTGTCATCTCTGCTAACCCCATTATGAGAGATGACAAATATTCACAGTATAATCAGGTGTAAGACACAGAGAGACAGCTCAACCTGCACTGTACTGCATCAGATCTCAGGCGTTTCATGATATGTCTATTTGCAGCCATTCTCACTGGTATAAACTTTGTGCCTTTTTGTGCAGCGGTGCGAGCTTCACTTTTAGAATTTTTCAACTTCTTCCCCTCGATAAAGCTGTAAGAAGTCGATTTGTCAAATCAAGGTCAAAGGTTACTATAGAAATGTGGCTATTTTTTATTGAAAACGAGAGAAATACATAGAGAAGGATAGACAAAAAGGGCTTCATTGATAGCCACACTGTCGCTCTCATATCAGTTATTATACCACTGCAGTGTAACTCCCTGAAGACTCATCACTTGTTGCAGTTAGTTAACCTGCGGGTGCTTATTACCCCCTGCTGGGTGCCATCCCCACCATGGCAGTTACATTTTAATTAAGTGTTTTGTTGTATTAGAGACCTCAGTTTAAACTTCAAACGTCTTTATTAGATCATTCCCCCCTCTGTGTTTCGACATGAAGAGTGAATGCTGCAGTATTGTATTTTATTTTTTCTTTATCTGAAGGCATATGCTAGTTTTTATTCTCCTACTGCGGAGTGTGGCACTATGACACGGTATTTGAAAAGTCCCGGTTTTGTTGACTTATTAATTACTTGTGTCTTGCTAACTGAGTAGCGTGGAGATGACATGGCATGCTGGGATATTCTCTTTAGATGGTGATAGTGGCAGCGGTGGGGGGGAGGTGGGTGGTGGCGGGTTGAGGGGGTTCTTCTTCACTCCTTCTGTGTCTCTCCTCCTTCGCACTCCTCCCTCAGCTCATCAGTTCATCAGGCTTCTCCGTGGAACACTTAGCCCTGAGGAGAAGCCGTGGGTGGGGGTCTGTAACTTTTGATGAATGAATACATCTCTGACTCACTCCTCTTTTATCTGACTGTTTAATCTTGACTCTCTCCCTCTATTTCTTTCTCCATCTCTCGTTTGCTTGCGCTCTGAACCTCTTCTCCTCTCGTTCTGGCCTCTGCTCCTCGCTCAAGACAGTGGTTGCTGATTTAATTGGATTGTGCTGAACTCTGGCTCTCTGTTGCATCTCTTATGATCATCTCGAAGACTCTTTGACTCAGACTTCCTGTGAAGTTCGGCTTTGTAACGTTGTATGAACTTTGCTATCTGTCAGAAAATCATCTCTGCTCCAGGTTTTTCCAGGTATACTGTGTAGATGAGTTTATCAATTATCTATAAAGTTTGCTGTTACACGAATCAGAAGTGGGTCAGAGCATAGGCAGCCTCGACATAAAATCAGGATGGCTGTTTACAACATGACCAGACTTTACCTCGGGTTGAGGGTCTGCAGAGCCAACCGAGACTTAGTCATCCAGAGACAAACACGCTCGCCTCTTGGATCCTCTACCCACACAGGGCTCACATCCTTGGGCTTGCCCCGATGTCTCCCTCCATACCCTCTCGCCTCTCCTCTCCCCTCCCTTCGCCTCTGCTCTCCTTTCCCCAACCTCCCTGAGCTCGATTGAGGGAGATGATTAAGACATCAAAAGCTGTGCCTCACTGTAGATCAAAACTCAGGGCTGACGGGCGAGAGCCTGATCCCACATAGACTTCCGCTGCATCCCCACAGCCGGAGATTTGCCATTCCCAGCAGCTCTCCTGCTCCACTCCATTAGTATCTCTATGCCAATCGGAGGCTCCCCGGGGTTCGACATGTAGCCTAGGATGAGTCAGGGCTGTGCAATCAACCCCATCCATGGAGAGGCAGGTGCTTTCAGATGGTGAGACACAGTGGTGTGTGTGTGTGTGTGTGTGGGCATCTGTGTGTGTGTGTGTGTGTGTGTGTTTGTGTGTGCATGTGTTTATCATAGCTCAAGGCCCTTATTCACCCCCACTGTTTTATCATCCCCAACACTGAACAGCAGCAGCCCATAACACTGCCTCTATCTCCTTTTCTCTCCTTTTCTCTTTCTCTTTCACTCTCACTCTCTCCCTCGAGGGGCTTTAGTTCATGTGATTCCACGCTCCAGCTTTAGCTCAACTTTGCCACTTGGCAGTCTCGGAAGATTTTTTCTGCTTGTCTCTCGTTTTACTCCTGCTGTTAAAGTGGTGATAAAGAGAACAGAAAATACATACAGGATCACGAGGAGAGACTTTTCCCTGCTTGTAAAAATGAAGTGCTTCATGTTCCATCTGAGCAACGTCAGTGGAAAAGGGTGAGAGCGCCAGTCAGAGTTGGTGAGGACAAATTGTGGAAAAAAAAAATTAATATATGTGGTTCCCATCCAGGCATGGAAATAATAGGAGGAAATAATTGGAGTCTTTCTAGCCAAGGGGGGTTAATAATAATAATCTAAATACAAAAAAGGAGTTTTATGCAATGTTTTGGTATTTGTTTTTAGCAACACAGAGATAAAGCAGAGCTGAGAACGTGCTGCACAGATAGTGTTATTATTCCCCTGTAACCTGGCTATTCTGGGAAAAATTTTTCCATGGTCACTGTAATTTGGTGCTGATGTCATGGTTAGTAGAAGCAGCAGCACAATCATTAATGTTGCTGGAAACACAACCTATGAATAGTCTTTAAATCCCTGAGAGACACAGAGGAATGCACACACACACACACACACACACACACACACACACACACTACACAGTGAAGACACAAGCGGGAGAGACATAGGAGAAATCTGTAATATATTTACTGTAATTTGTCATAAAATTACCATGATATGTCTGAAGAAATTAAGGAAACCCACTAAGTTGAAATACTGGCTTCTCTGACAGTGTCACAGCCAAGGTGTCTTCTCTTGAAATTTCTGTTCTGGGCTGAAGTAACTGTTTTAGTTTGCCCATTTTATGTTAATTAGAGTTTAAATTAATATCGAATGGTCGCTGAATGAGTAAATGCCTCTTCATGAGTTCATTAATAATCTTTAAGATGAAGTAGATGTATATAATGGTTAAATTGAGCAATATGTTAATGGAGTCTGGCAGGCAGTGAGTCACCGAACTCAGATTCCATAGTGTGTATTTTCAGAGCAGTGGGATTTTTATTTTCAGGATAACCAGCTTAACTTTACATTGACAGACAGTTTGACAGTTATAAACAACCGATCAACATAAAGTGGAGGACTTGTCCTCGCTTGTTATTGTCAAATTACAATATTATATTCGTCTTGTGCTCCTGCAGTGTTCTTGCAGCCTGCCTGTGTTTCCTCAAGTGTAGGGAGGAGGGGGCGAGGGGAAACAATTTGCTTCAACCATAGACTGTAATTTAAACAGGGATTCCATTTATTGAATATACTGTCTATGGCGCCAACTCGCTGCAGCACTCGTTTTTGGACATGCAATTGTTACATATTGCTCCTTTAATTAATCTCCACTTATCAGCTCATCGAGGTCTGTGCCACTCTTCACGTCGGCGGTGAAGTTACAGTCATCTGAGCAGCCACTCGGTCATTCAGTTTTTACCCAGTCAACCAGTGAGTCAGGCCCTGGGGCTAAGCTCATTAAGGCAGGAGAGTCCCCTACTATCCGTCCCTCCCGCTATGCACCTAAGGGCCAGCCCCCTCCCTGTCAACTCCCTGCCTTTAATTGAGTTCTCACTTCTCTTTATTTTACTGTCAGCATTATACCCCTCTCATTGTTATCCCCCTCTCCATCCCCTTTCTTGAGCCCATCTCCTCCCTTTCCTTTACTGCTGCTACCACCAACACTTTTTTTTGGTATTTCAGAGAGTAAGCACTTTCTCCATATTAAGATGTGAAATTCATTTTGACACTGGGCTGGAAATAGAGTGGAACCGGCAATATGCCCCTATCTGTTCCTCTCTCTCTCTCCTCCCTCCCTCTTCTCCTCTCCCTGTCTCTCTCTTTTCCTCACTCCCTGCTATGTTTTTTTTTCTCCTTCAATCCATGGATCCACTCTCCCACCTCACTTTCTTATATCACCTAGAGAGTATCCTGCGAGGTAAAGGGTTTGCTTGGCCCAAATTATATTTTCATAAGGATGGCGTAGAAAAAGGGACAGAATCCTTTACTCCTCTTTCTCAGGGTTTGGATCTATTAAGAGAAATCAAATAAGGTATAGGGATTAAGGATAATTTCCTGCTGGATGTTAAATACTGTCTTCTTGGTATGAGCCTACTACATATAGCAGAGGAACAGAACATGTCTCTTAAGAACCACTGCATGTGTTTAATTTACTATAACATCGATTTTTTTCTTTAATTAAAAAATATTGATATCTGATCTATACATATGATGCCTATGTTATGGGATGTTCTTTGTCTTTATATGTTTATGTTGAACAATAATATTAGTTTGCAGCATGTAGAACAAAGTACACATATGGATGAAATAAGTCAATAAATAAAAGTGTATAAAAAAGTGAGGACCTCTGCACCTCTTTCTTAGCAATCAGATCTCTTTAAAGAAATCAAATAGGGGACAATAAGAGACAGCAGGACAGATTAAGAGAAAATTTAGGAGAAGTAAGTATACAGTCAGAAATAAATGAATGCTAAAGATGACAAGTGCTAATGTACAGAGAGAATCAGTAATGTCAGTGGTGCTCAGCTATGCAGCTCAAGTCTTGTAAAATGTTTCAGTGAATGTGCTGATAACCTAATGTACTTGTGGAGGGTGGAGATACAGTCGATATGTGGATTGCATGAAAACCATTGTTAAGAATAACCATATCCCTGAGCAAGCAAGTGTCCACAACGGCTGCACTTAAAGTGTAAAAAGGGTAGCAGAGACATGCAGATGATTAGACTGACTGTTACATCTGGCCACTAGCCCAGAGCTAATTCACATAGTTGAATAACTGTGTGACCGCATGGCTGGATTGCAGAGACTGCCACACTCTCCCTGAGATGATATGATGCAACCGGATAAAGAGCAGAGCAGGGCTGTGTGAATACGCATAAATGCACTTTAGCCAAGCGGTGGCTTTTCTTACATGATTTTTCATCATGGCTAAATGTTTGTTTTCCCCTCAGGGACATTAGCGTCAAGGGATCATAACTATGGCCGCGTTACTGAGGTTGATTTGAGCCTTTAGGGGTGTCTTTGCCTTGAAATCACCTATGTACACACAAAAGATATACACTGAATGCACATGCATGCATATGCAGGCATGCACCCTACACAATGTGCAACGGTGCATGCACATGCAAGCATACACATATGCTTGAATAGACAGAGGATGCTCATACGGCCCCTACCCTGCATACACATGCTTCATTACAGGATTCACAGAAATGGGTTTGTGTTCCATTATAAAACACTGTAAATGGTCATGAATGTGCAGTTTTATGCTCACAAACATGTGGCTAAAGGTGCATCAACATGTATGTTTGTGGGTGTGGGTGGTCATTAAGGCTCCTGAAGCACGCCCAACATGGTTATGTACATCAGTTTTTGGGGACATTATATAGACTTGCATTTGTTTCTTTTAGACTCACCGGAATCCTACCCATAACCACTACTTTTCTAACCTTAACCCTAGCCTTAACCTAAGCCTACCCTTTACCACTGACCAAAAAATCTGCTTTTTTCCAACCGGGTGCACGGCTTTTGTCCTCAATTGCACCAGCCATCCCTAATTAACACACATTTCCTTGTCATTTCTGGGGACATTCAATTGATTTACATGAATTTCCTTGAGACTTACCCTATCCTTACCCATAACCACTACTTTCCAAACCCTAACCATCACCCTAAATCAATGTTATTCCAACTGGGGACACAGCTATTGTTGCCAGTGTACCAGTCGTCCCCAGTTAACACACATTTACTTGTGTCATTTTTGGGGACACTTCCTTTATCCTGACCCATAACCACTATTTTTCTACCCCAATCCTTAACCTAACCCCACTGTTAACTGCTGACCCAAAAATTAACTTTCTTCGAACTGGGGACACAGCTTTGGTCCCCAGTTGCACCAACTGGTCTTGAGTCTTAAGTGTGTCACCAAAGATAGGTTAAGTCATACCCACATGAACCCAAACTGACAAGGTCTTGACATAGCTGAATTAGGAAAAGTCACCATAAGTACACTGAAAAAGGTCACATTAACGTGTCAGGCCACTCTTGTTGAGCATGGACTACTCGGACATACACGCATGTAAAACCTCCCAAAACTATGCTGATACAAATAGATGCAACCACATATAAACTCTTTCTCTCACTCACATTTTCACACATAGAAAGCCTCCCGACTTCCAGCACCGCACGCCAAGTCCTCCAATTTAATTTGTAATCTAATAAATCTAAAAAAGCAATCAGCGACAGCCAATGGCTATTCAACTTAACCCCCTTGCCCTGTCTGACTAGACTGAGATAATTGTTCTGTAATGTGGTCGAGAGGGCAAGGGGGAGAGGGAGCGAGGCAGAGAGCAGAGGGTCAGGGCCCATCTCCTCACTGAAAATAGCCTCTAAATGTGCAAGGCAAGGCTCCCATTATTAGGCCTTCCAAGTTGACAGGGAGGTGGCCAAGGCCTGTTTACATTCGCTGGTGATATTTGGAATGAGGGACCGTAGAGAGAGCTGGGAGAGGGAGAGGAAGGCACGAAGGGAGGGGGGAGAGGAAATAAATTACCAGTATGGTCCAGGAAGTGCGAGGCAGGTAATTGCAGTTGACAGTCCAGTCTGCCACACAGTTAATTTGAGCCTGAGCCCAGGTCCCTTCCACTATAGCGCACCATACTTATACACAGCACAATCTGTCTGCGTAGGTACATGCCCAGACACCATTTCTGTCTCACTCTCTCTGGCAGTAGAATTATGTCGTAAGCAAGATATGAGGAGCCATGTCTCTCCTGGTAGGTGCACACTCCTCGTCCTTATTTTCCCTATAGTTTAATTTTCCGCTGAGAAATATTGAATTTTGGGCAGGGTGATAGTGTACCTGTCAGTGATAGGGCGTCATCTCTAACTCCCTCTGACAGGTGGACCATTATATCTGCGAGGGAAAATAATCCCTCTCTACTTTAAGACCAGCAAATTTCAACCCCTTTGGTTGGTGATTGCAGAAGAGCAGTGGAAGAAAGGCCTCTTACCTAAATCTGCTCTGATCGGTTAATGAAAGACATTATTTAGAAAGCTGATTGCTTTTCAAAGTGAACGTACAGTATGGGTGTTTACCTTCAGTTATTTTGAGAGTTCATTTTGGTGAACCCGACTGTGGGTACACTTGGATACAGATACACAGAAATGCATCAGTATTCATTCACTTCATAAAGATTTTGATCAACTAACATTTGCATTTTGAAATACAGAAACAGTGACATGGAAAGCATACCTTCTCTTCTTTGTGTTAATGGACTGCAAACCAGAAACAATGGCCTACCTGAGGAGAGTTCAAACCACTCTCTATTTAACTCTTCAACTTATAAATCCATTATCTAATTCATAAAACGAATAAAACAACATCTAAGATAATAATTTAGCTCTAGTCCTTCACTTTTATCTAATATCTCAACACTGAACATCAGTGCAACCTGCTAAGTTACCCAATACTTCAGTAACAAGTTGTTGCAAAAATTCTCAAAACATGACATTTCTCGTTTCCTATAGTACCACAAGGTACTGGGATGCAATTCTTCCAGACCTTTCGGGTGCAGCAAATACACTTACAAGTATTCTAGTCTGCCGTTAAATGCCAAAGGATGAAGAACACCTACTGGCACAGAACAAAGAAACTTAGCTTAACGGCTGCAACGGCAGCTCCACCTCGACTTGTAGAAAAGACTAACAGTCATCATCTGTGGAAGTATTTTGCATTTGAGGTGGATCATCAGGGATTAACAATGAACAGAGCCATCAAACTTTTTTGACAAAAGGAGGAAATGCTTCCAACTTGGTGTGAGTAGAGTGAGTTTCAATTTATTTTAACGTGGCGTTAAGAACTTATCCAAGGTGTTATCTTTGTTGTCCATACCCTGAAATACACCATACCATTATTTTTTGTTTCAGGTAGTTGGCATTGCTGTGTAGCCAACCATATTCAGTGATGCTTGCAGTGGCTAAACATTAAAGGCTACCATGCTTAAGCTAACGTAATCTAACCATAACTTGTAGTAAGCTACCGCCCCAGTCTGTATCATCAGTCATCAAAATATAACATTCATACATTTTTGTATTATATATTTCTCGACTAATGGTCTGTCATTGTGTCAGTAAATTTAAACTACTGCTTGCACTCTGAGTTCAACTCATATTTAAACTCCATCAGCAGAAATCACTTTTGCATCCCATTACTTTCCAGACACAGGCAACTTGCTCCCCTGACAGTGATTAGTGTCAGGCTTAGTAAATATCCCCCTCAGTCTTTTGAGAATCTCAGAAGAGTTTTATTTCAGGTGGCAAAGAAAAATAACAATGGCTGAATTTTAGTGTTATTTTTGTATTTTACCCGTGGTATGGGTATTCAGAATTGTGGAATTTCTCTGGTATTAGTATCGACTACTAAATTTCTTGAAATCCCTGGCAGTCGTCAGACCTAAATTTGGTGTTGATTTAGACCTAAAAGTTTGTAACATTTTTTTGTAAACAAGACCAATGTCTGACTTTATCTACTCAAACCAATCCTGATTTCACTCTGTTGTCCTCAGTGTTAAGGTTGGGAATGCCCAGTGGCCCCTCACTCTACTGTACCACGGATGACATCAACCCCTCTGGTTCCACATCCCTGCAACCACTTGACATTTCTATCGACATTTCCCACAGTGCTCTCACATTAAAGGGCGTGACATTTCATTTGCACACGATGTTGATTAAAATACACCCTTATGGTCTCAAGAAAAGAGGGGGTGCAGGCCATTTTTGTACCCTTCACTTTGGGAAATTGAGAAGAGATGAGGGAATAAATAGAAGATCGGCTGATTGAGGGGATTAAGAAAAAGCTCTTTGCTGGCGTTCTGTAAAGACCGGAAGATAAAAGTGAGACAAAATTTCAATTTTCCATTATGAAATCTGACCAGTTTTGATTACCATGCAAATGAAGTGAAAAAGAACGGAATCAACAATGAAAATTTCATATTTTCTTGAATTTCATCGAGACACAGACTGATTTCAGTCGTTTCTTTCATGGCCCATGAGCATCTGACAACATTCCTCCTCGCAATGCTTCTTAATGCAAATAAAACCTGATTTGAATCGAGCCGTATTCAGTCAGAGTCCATCAGTGGCAGGTCACATTTACGTCTGTGTCAGGCCTGTCTCTTATACACATCTAGATGTGTATAAGAGACAGGTGCGAGGCAGGTAATTGCAGTTGACAGTCCAGTCTGCCACACAGTTAATTTGAGCCTGAGCCCAGGTCCCTTCCACTATAGCGCACCATACTTATACACAGCACAATCTGTCTGCGTAGGTACATGCCCAGACACCATTTCTGTCTCACTCTCTCTGGCAGTAGAATTATGTCGTAAGCAAGATATGAGGAGCCATGTCTCTCCTGGTAGGTGCACACTCCTCGTCCTTATTTTCCCTATAGTTTAATTTTCCGCTGAGAAATATTGAATTTTGGGCAGGGTGATAGTGTACCTGTCAGTGATAGGGCGTCATCTCTAACTCCCTCTGACAGGTGGACCATTATATCTGCGAGGGAAAATAATCCCTCTCTACTTTAAGACCAGCAAATTTCAACCCCTTTGGTTGGTGATTGCAGAAGAGCAGTGGAAGAAAGGCCTCTTACCTAAATCTGCTCTGATCGGTTAATGAAAGACATTATTTAGAAAGCTGATTGCTTTTCAAAGTGAACGTACAGTATGGGTGTTTACCTTCAGTTATTTTGAGAGTTCATTTTGGTGAACCTGACTGTGGGTACACTTGGATACAGATACACAGAAATGCATCAGTATTCATTCACTTCATAAAGATTTTGATCAACTAACATTTGCATTTTGAAATACAGAAACAGTGACATGGAAAGCATACCTTCTCTTCTTTGTGTTAATGGACTGCAGAAACTTAGCTTAACAGCTGCAACGGCAGCTCCACCTCAACTTGTAGAAAAGACTAACAGTCATCATCTGTGGAAGTATTTTGTATTTGAGGTGGATCATCAGGGATTAACAGTCTTTTTAGACAAAAGGAGGAAACGCTTCCAACTTGGTGTGAGTAGAGTGAGTTTCAATTTATTTTAACATGACGTTAAGAACTTATCCAAGGTGTTATCTTTGTTGTCCTTACCCTGAAATACACCATACCATTATTTTTTGTTTCAGGTAGTTGGCATTGCTGTGTAGCCAACCATATTCAGTGATGCTTGCAGTGGCTAAACATTAAAGGCTACCATGCTTAAGCTAACGTAATCTAACCATAACTTGTAGTAAGCTACCGCCCCAGTCTGTATCATCAGTCATCAAAATATAACATTCATACATTTTTGTATTATATATTTCTCGACTAATGGTCTGTCATTGTGTCAGTAAATTTAAACTACTGCTTGCACTCTGAGTTCAACTCATATTTAAACTCCATCAGCAGAAATCACTTTTGCATCCCATTACTTTCCAGACACAGGCAACTTGCTCCCCTGACAGTGATTAGTGTCAGGCTTAGTAAATATCCCCCTCAGTCTTTTGAGAATCTCAGAAGAGTTTTATTTCAGGTGGCAAAGAAAAATAACAATGGCTGAATTTTAGTGTTATTTTTGTATTTTACCCGTGGTATGGGTATTCAGAATTGTGGAATTTCTCTGGTATTAGTATCGACTACTAAATTTCTTGAAATCCCCGGCAGTCGTCAGACCTAAATTTGGTGTTGATTTAGACCTAAAAGTTTGTAACATTTTTTTGTAAACAAGACCAATGTCTGACTTTATCTACTCAAACCAATCCTGATTTCACTCTGTTGTCCTCAGTGTTAAGGTTGGGAATGCCCAGTGGCCCCTCACTCTACTGTACCACGGATGACATCAACCCCTCTGGTTCCACATCCCTGCAACCACTTGACATTTCTATCGACATTTCCCACAGTGCTCTCACATTAAAGGGCGTGACATTTCATTTGCACACGATGTTGATTAAAATACACCCTTATGGTCTCAAGAAAAGAGGGGGTGCAGGCCATTTTTGTACCCTTCACTTTGGGAAATTGAGAAGAGATGAGGGAATAAATAGAAGATCGGCTGATTGAGGGGATTAAGAAAAAGCTCTTTGCTGGCGTTCTGTAAAGACCGGAAGATAAAAGTGAGACAAAATTTCAATTTTCCATTATGAAATCTGACCAGTTTTGATTACCATGCAAATGAAGTGAAAAAGAACGGAATCAACAATGAAAAT
>JAJHUR010079621.1:0-24194 GCA_027495735.1 Lutjanus campechanus | reverse complement strand
GATACGTTTGTTTCTTATTTTGCTTGATTCAATTACATTTAAGGCCACTGTTTATTTTCTCTCGTTTGATTTACAAAACACGTTGAGGTACTGATTTTTTTTTTTGTACAGGGACCCAGAGTGGGTCCCTGTACTCTCAAATGAGTTGACTCACAGATGAAAGCATGTTTAAGTCCTGCTTTGGCCCCTATACTAACATGAAGTCATGAAGCCCAGGGTGTTAGGTCTCTCAGCACCCACTTAGACATGACTGATGGACTTTAAGGCGCGGAAACACTAGACGCTAAAAACATTATAACAGCAGAAACACACTGGTCCGGTTATGCACACATGTATGATGAAAAGTCATGGCTTGGGGATATGTTGTCGTCCAGAATTTTTGTGTTGCTTACATCTTTTTATGGCAAATCTGCAGTTTATAGAATAGGTACACTATTACATGTTGGACACCAGATCAGGTTCACGTCATTTGTGACATATGACCCTAACTCAGCATATACTGTGAATGATGCCTGTCGTGATTTTTGTGAAAGAGAAAGTTTTATAAAAAGTGAAATGAATGCTTAAGTTACAATATATTCATATAGATCTTAACTGAGAATTGTGTATATGACTATGATTAATTTGCTGTAACACCATTTTTTTTCATGAAATTGTATATCAAACAGCAGTGCTTAACCTTTTCAAGTTGGGATCCCCCAGAATGATCAGTTTGGTATTGGTGATCATAGACATATTTTACATAGAAGCTGCTTTTGCAAAATGCAACTAACTCTTTTTTAGTGTTTATAGTTATAACCATTTATTTATTTTATTTTATTTTATTCTGGAGATGTGCATTACATGAGCAGAAAAAATAAAAATGAAATTAAATATTGTATGTTGTACTCTACAATTATCTGGCAACACCCAAAAAAATTATCCTGCGACTCCCTTTGGACTCCCAAACCCCAGGTTGAGAACCACTGTCATAAAGTATAAGTAAGCAGTAGTTTATTTAGCCTGTACTTTCTGTGAACTTTTGCCTTTAACTTTGTCTTTTCATCAGCTTTCAATTTCCCCAAACGTAAAAGCATTAAAAACATATCACTGCATCTGTGCCAATCATTACACCAGTTGCTAAGCAGTCTACTTAATATTTCTGTGGCTCTTTGCATTAGATGAGAGATTGTCATGTTGGAGTGAGCAAAATGAAATAAAAGGGAAACAGTGAAAGAAATATCACACCTGTTCTTCAAGTTGTGTATTCAATGGTACGAGGGGGTCATATTCTCCTCTATTAGCCCTGAACCTGTTCATTACCGCGTGATGTTTCCGCTGCTTCAAACTATGAGGAGAGCGTGGCCAAGCCGCAACCTTTCACCCCTTTGTCCTCATGCGGAAAATCCTCTTGATAAGACATGTAATAGCTGAAACATTATTGCGTATGAGTGTGTCTTTGTGTATCCACCTTGTGCATAGCATGTGAGAGGGTCGCGACCTTGCTGCATGTGTGGTTCCCACCTACATCATCTTTCCCTCACCTCTTTCGATTCATTGAGCCGTGAGACTGATGCTGGGTGTGGTGTTTTTCTGCCATTAGAAGATGCTAGGTAATGCCTCCATGATGGCACCATTCACTTCTCCAGTGGTGAGAGTAAATGGAGCAGCCTTTCACAAACAATAAATCCCTGACGGTCCCTTTCTCTCCTTCTCCCCCTCACCTCTGAGCACTGGCTTTTCATTTGTTTTATTTACATAGCCGCCTTTATGAGCTTTCATCAGCAGGTCTGCTTATATAGGAAACTAATGGCTTCTCAGAGCTGTAGTTTGAAAGTGTGTGTGTCTGCCTGTATGTGTGCATCCATCCATATATTTTATGCTGGTATATCTACCCATGGATTTGCATGTTTGTGTATGTGCGAGCGGGTGTGTGTTTGTGTCTGTGCAGTTCTATATTTTCAAAGAGAAAATCAACATTTTCGTGAAGGCTTGTGTTTTTTGTCTAATATAACCCTTCACTTCCCTTTTTCCACTTTCTTCACTCCTTCCCCCCTTCATTCCCCCTCTCTCTGTCTCTCTCTGCCTCCATTTTTCATACCTACATTGCTCATTGATTAGCACAACTACAAGATATTCTTGATAAATACCAAACATGAGTCCTAGTTTACAGATACAGCATCTTTTGTCTACTCTTCCACTTGTCTTGAATTGTCCCTTGAGGGATGAATAAAGTATTTTGAATTGAATTGAAAAACGTGTACGACAAACATGATGGTCATCCGTATACAGGAAATTTTATTGTGACAAAAGAACACAGTGGTTCTTCTTTGCAGTCTTCGTTAGACAATGTATGTGAAAGAAGATGACGAGGAATTCAGCACCGCAAGGTTGCTGCAATTGATGGTGAATGCATGCGTGACTGTCTGTTTTCTTCACAGCTGCAGATGGAGTGACTAGAAAAATGATTTGGAACGGTTAAAATACCAAGCTCAACTTTTAGTAACTTGAACTAGGTTATAAAACTGCCTAAAACTTGTGAACAATAAATTTGAGCCATTAGCTACAGCTAATGGCTCAAATTCATTGCTAACTGTAATGTTGTTGGTAGAGAAGTTGAATTCTTTTATCTGTGGCTGGAGTGTGAAACTCAAATGTCCCCATTTCTTTGTGTTTCCAGTAGAGGGTGATGACTTTTAATTGACCGTGAATGAATGCATGTTGCAGTGTGTAAGTCGAGTCAGCGTCGGTTCACCTACAGTTTTAAAAGTGAGGTAATTAATCATGTAGATGCAACAGAGCTGGTACAGAAAGAGATCACATCGCATCAGTCGTGTTGCCACACTGTGGCTCCAGTCAACACAATCCAGATCAAAACAAGGTTCAGTGTAAATAGTGTGGGGAAAATAGCTCCCGTGGGAACACACAGTACAGTGAATTGTCTTTGTGTGTGCTGATCAGTGAGAGAGAGACAGAAAATCCTGTCACTCCAAAAACAACTTTTTTTTTTAATAGTCAAGAGCCCTTTTACTTTGTCCTTTACAAATTGAATATGTCAGATCAATGTTACGCAGAGTAATAATCCTTGATTTTATTGTTCATTAAATATTGCTAAGGTAAATCTAACAATCATGGCATTGATTTCAGCTCTTTATTGCTAAAGTGTCCTAATAATCCATGTTAAAGTAATTAACAATATTAATATTAAAAATTAGTAGTATTTGGTCTTGTGCTAATTAATGCTTTGTGATTTCTAGTCAGAGACCTTGACACTTACGAGAGCTACAGCTGTTTTGAAGCTTAAAAAGTTAAAACGCTGGTGTGAGTCAGGCTGTTTGAGGCATGAAAGAAATATTTGTTCAGAATATATGAGGATTTGAGTGATTTTTTTTACTCCACAGAGCATGAAGAGACACTTGTAAAATTAATCAGTGACATATTTACAAAGTTCAGCTAACCTTTGTCATTGTTACTTATCTTAACAGGGATTTTGACATAATTATAATAATGTATATGGCTGCTTATTGAGGTATGTTTGATCCATACAGTGTATGTTGAGCTTCTGTCTGGTAAATGATACTTTGTGTCAGTCATGGATTTCAAGAAATTAAACTTAATATGACTTAACAAAAGTAATTATCAATCCCTAATTGTTAAATTACACTGTCTATGATCTTGTGTTACAAATTGACAATTGATGTCTTACACACTAACATTAAACAAGCTAGCTGGCATTGAGGCTCAGGTTATACAGACTGTCAATTTGCTGTGATAGGGTGGGGATAAAATCAAGGCTGGCTTGAATAAAACAAGAAAGTTAGTTTTATTGTTTCAGATAAAGGCTAAAAATGAACCAGAGATGAGAAACGGGGGAATAAGATTTACCTTGCTTCAGTTATTGTTAGAAATTTATCTAAACAAGGTCTTTAAAAAGCAAAAAACACCAGAAAAAAAATCTACCACCGCCAACTTGATGTCATGTGACATTCTGATATAATTACTTTGGTTGACATCCGCCGTCTTGTCTGCAACCAGGTTCTCTTGAAGTTCTCTGTGCTCCATGGAATTTCACTTTACCAGTTTTTATATTTTGTTATTTTACAGTAAGCAGTAAACTCAGCAAGCAACACAGAAATAAACAGACACATTTATGTTGTGGGAAAAATAACACTTCCACCATCTCTGCTCCCCTCCCCTCCCTGTTTGACACCCTCTGTGCCCCCCTTGGGCTAAACAGAAATAGGTCCAGCTTAGGGCCATAATTGGTCTTGATCCTTAGGCTGCAGGCATATTCCAGCGGTGGGTCTGGATGGGGCGCTTGTTATGTGTGAAAAGGTGGCAGGGGAATGCCTGGCCAGTAATTAACAGTGTGCAAGGGACTGTGGAGGAGGAAATTTAAAAGTGAATGGGGGAGGCCAGTTCATTCTGTGGCTCTGCTCTGCCTCTCTCTCCGCCTCCTCTGTTTCTCATCTATTCAGTCTTGCCTGTTATTGGAGCTGATGGGTTTATAGAGATTTTCACACTTTTGGAAGTTGGGCTGGCATTGTGAATTTGTTTTTTGCTTGCTCCCCGATTCGCGCCCCTTTACCCCCGCCTGCCACACACAAACATGCTTCCCTTCCCAGCGTCATTCCTTTTCAAACTTTTTTTTTCCCTGCTCACTCACTTTCCTCTATTTTTTTCATTTGATGAGCTATATTGGCACGAATGTTTTAAAATAATCTTTCTTAATAAAGGAACTACTAGACAGCTAATATAAAATCTGCATCAGTGCTTTGTCAAATAGCATAAAAAGCTATTATATGGTAGCAACTTAAACTAACTGATTGTCAGTATAGAATATATGTACAGAATCTCTGAGAAAGACTGCAAAGTACCTATTGATGTAGCAGGGTTTTTCACTATGTAGTTTGCAGATATTGTGTGAATTGCCTCAAAGTTATTTAGAGCACCTTATTCTGTGACAGACTGTCCTATGTTGTCTTACATTGGCTGATGGTCTTGCACCCATGACAATCCTGAAATCGTCGGGATCATGGACTAAAGAAATTAAAGTTTATTCTCACTTTCATCAACAAAACACTCCCTAACTGAAAAGAACCTCTCACCGTTGAGGAGAAATCTGACAAAAGTTCACCGATATTTTGTTTTTTAAAAGCTTTTATTACGAAGCAGCAAAATCAGGAAATGTCAGGTTTTTATCAGCAATAACTTAACATGACTCCAGTCCAGCTAAAGGCAAACATGGACACCGATAAAATAAGGCAGACACCTGAAAGAACAAACAGTGACACAGAAAATAAACTTCAAACCACAGAGATTTGGTTAGAAACTATAAATGCACTGAGAACTGAGCGCACAGAGACTTTTAAAACATCTCTCTCTCTGGTCTCCTGCAAGGACATGAGTTGAGTCTCGCAACACACACTTGTTTGAGTGAGAGAAGAGGTGTTGTCACTGGTTGGCCGCACTCTGTAAGAGGTCACTGCGTCCGGCTTGGAGACAGGTTGGGTGCCCTTTGGCTTTACTTACGCAGATGGTTCATCTCAGGCGTGACTGGGCACAGCTTGGTGCATTATAACTTGTGATGTAAATGCAAATCAAAGCAGCGTGGTTCGATTCAGAGACACTGGAAACGCCCTACTTGTGTCTCATCTCTGACAGACTAAACCATTCACTCACTCACTCAATTACTAACTCACTCACTCACTCACTCACTCACTCACTCACTCACTCACCAAGGAGTTAAGTCTCCATATTGTACAGATTTAGTCTACACAGTGTTTCCCATGTCTGAGCTGTCTAAACAAAGAGAGGAGTTGAATATACTGTAACACAGAACACATAAATATCATAATAACCTTGTGGAATGATGAATGTGATACAGTTAGGGTACAAACAAGTGTATACATTTGTGACCCCCTCCATGAACAATGAGCTTATTTTTGTTTTTTAAAAGTTGCTGAGTTATGGCTTGAGAGCAGTGGTTTTCAAACTAAGGTCTCAGGACCAGCAGGGCTCCCTGAGTGCATTGTAAGGGGTCCCCAGCAAAAGGAGGAATAGAATATTTTGAATGTTGGGACAACAGGGGAATAAATAGAGTCCATTTTCATTGACTATGAAGACTGTATTAATTACAAACCTAAAATAAATAGATGAATACTTAGGAGAAAATCCTCTTAAATTAGGGGCCCTTGATGTAAAAAAGTTTTACATAAATCCCCTTCCTTACATTTTTTTTCCACTCACTTCCTTGCAAACATTTTTTTTAAATCAATACACTTTATTGTCATGAAAGTTAATAAATAAGTAAATAAAGTAAAATCGCCAAGAGCAATGAAGTACAAGATGGTTCAATCATATTATTAATGTATGTTTCTTTCAGCTTACATTATTATACAGAACTCCTATCATTTTTGCTCCTTGTTAAGAATACATTTTGGATATTTGTATGCTTGCACATGTGAAATATAGAAAAATCAGGACTTGCAGCCTTCAGCTACTGCCAAACTTAATTTATATTCTCTGGATACCTTTTGATTGAGATGTTAACAAAATAGTCTGCACATCGGTGCATCTGCGCAAGTGTGTGTGTGTATGTATTAGTATTCTGTAAGTCAGGCAGAGCAACAAATTGCTATTTGTGTCTGTTTTTCCCTCAAGATACATTTGTGTGTTAGTATGTGTGCTTCCACAATCCCTCTCCTCTACTCTCTTCTATTCTCCAGCCAGGCCAGGTCCAGACTAAACATGTCCGTTTGAGGAGCCTGTTTACAGTGTTTAGGCAGACAGACAGACAGGAAGTGCGCTAAGCGATGAGAACCTCCCCGACAGCCCCAGAGATAAATGGAGGCGCTGCTAAATGAGGGAAGGAGAGGCCTCAAATGAGCCATCGCGGTGAAGCGCACAGTGTGGGGTTTGAAACACTTTCCCAAGGTGTATATGATTACAAAAAAAGAAGAGTGTGTGTGTGTGTGTGTGTGTGTGTGTGTGTGTGTGTGTGTGTGTGTGTGTGTGTGTGTGTACAAGTGTGTGTGTGTTTTTGAGTATCTGTGTTCATGTGCAAGCATGTGTCCGCCTGTGTGTTGGTCTGGGGGTAACAGGTGGGAGGTATGCCATGTCCTGGTTAACAAGAGTGTTATTGTGTTGTTCTGTCCTGCATGACTGACCGTCAGCTGTGCGGGGTCATCCTCCTTCCCCCTTAACCCCGGAACACTAACACGCCAGCCACGCATGCCCGCACACACACAACACACACACGTTTTTCAGACACACACATGCGGACTCAAGGACACACCCAATCATGCACACACAAACAGATTCTGTTATGCATCAGTTGGTGGCCTATAATTGAATTGGGACATGATCAGTGATATTTCCGATTTGGTGGCCCGATGCACCCCAGTGAAGAGGCATCTGCTCTCTTTTTCCCTGCCACAGAGCCGTTCAAGGCTGCAGCCAGCGTGAGACATGGCTTGAGAGGTCCACATACACACACACACACACCACCCCTCCCTGCTGCACACGAACACATAGCTTCCCTAAGTCACTCACACACAGTGCCCCGGGGCACTTGCAGTTCTGTAACACTACCCAACAACAATACTCCCTCAACTGCTTGGCTGTTTACTTTCTGAAAGAGGTAAAGTCTCCCACTTAAAGGATTACCTTACGCTGCCCTGAACCCCCTGCCCTATGGGTCTCACTTCAGCACCACGTACACACACGTTTACACACAGATGCAGACATATATGCACATCCACTGATACATGGACGAACACACTCACGCACACACATGTCCAGTGCCGAGCTGACAGCTACACAAAGACAGGGATGAAAAAACATCGTAGTCCACTTCTGGAGACGGCCTTTGTCCCAGATCTGCCTTAATCTCTTCTTCTCTCTATCTGCCGCTGACTTTTCACCAGGGCAATAAAGAGCTGTCAGGAATCATGCGTCCCTCTGCTCAGCTCCTTATTAATTTAACCAAGAGGTTGACTTTATTTTCCCATTTGCCTCTCTTATGAGGAATGCCATTTTACATTAACTCCCTGTTCTTTCACTGCCATTTTTTTCATGTGACATCTGAGAATATGCATGTTCTTTTTTTAATTTAACTTTTATTTAGTTTTCATCAACAACAACAATAATAGAGTATTTCCATTTTATTGCTTTTTCCCTTTTCAGCTCTATTTAACATGTACATATTATATTCAAACATTAAATAAACATAAAAAAACACATAGATGTCCACTCCAAAATAACAAACCTGTAAAAAAAAAAAATAGAATAGACAATAGAATTACTGCCTTTCAGTCATATGTGACCTCCAACCAATCAAGTTGCCGTTTACATCCATATCTGATTTGTATAAAATATGTAGTGAAGACTTTGAAGGAATTAAATAAAAGGTATTTGTGAGTTCATCTATGAGTCCAAGTGGACATTTGCGCCAAATTTGAAGAAATTCCGTCAAGGCATTATTGAGATAATGCGTTCACAAGAATGTGAAGATGGTCTGCTGCCGGTGCAAAAGCATGAAAAATAGTAATTGTCCACCTGGAGGTAACATTGCACAGGTAAAATTACAGGTGCAAAATTTACTTTAAGGAAGATGATGTGTGTATGATGTGTTTATAAAGGGAATATAAATGTAAGAGTTGAGCAGAGCACCCCTGAGTAATAAATCTCATTGCATTAATAAAAGAATATGTCATTTGTTCTATCTGATAAAGGTCACACACTTTGGATCCATATGTTGTATGTGGGAGAGTCTGATTCAGCCTCCTAATGGTCAAACATTTGAAAGCTGCTGCAAGTCATATATTTAAGAGGTATTTTTTGCCCCCTTCACACCAGTGATCTGAAGTACTCCTGGTAACTTACAAGTCCAGCAAGTGGAGTCCTACTACTCTCCCTCTCTGTCTCTGCACTCTGAAGTGGAGCTGAAGTGGTCTGACACTCTCCACCTTCCCTTACAAAGCACCCCCTCCTGGGCTGGGCGGGGCGATCTAAGCACAGAGGCGGGGACGGGGGGTTGTAACTGACGGACTTGTTTACTAACAGACTTAATTGTTGCCCTCCCCTGTGCTGCTCCTTGTAAGGCACTGTATGGCTCTCTGTATGAATCATTGTGTTCAAAGCAGAGGGTAAGAAGTGGGGTTTTCAGGGAACGAGAAGGCCAAGAGGCGTGTCGGTAACCCCTCACTGACTCTTGGGTTTGTACTGGCAGGTGTGTGCGCCCTAAGCCGTGTCCATCGACATATTCTCAGAGCCGGTTGCGTGCTAGAATGCCCTTTTATTCCAAGAATTTCTCTCATTTATGAGCTACGTGCACGTCTGTGTTAGCTTTTTCTTTGTCATGGAGTTGTTACTGTTATCTCCGCCTATAGCCTCTTGTCTCCTGGCTGAACAAAAGCCACATAAAGGTCTGGGGGGATTCAGGCTCTTATGCCGTCCAGCACCCTCTTAATTATGGCTCTCATAGGGCAGGAAATGCCAGGCTTATGGGGGTATCAGGCCCTGCACTGTGGCACGGAGATGTCCGTTTGCTATAACCCACCTCCCTGGATAAACATTCAACAGGGATTGAGCCACTTTGCACGTCTATTTGTAGCTGCACGGTGGGGACTACGTTGATACAGATGGATGAAGATGCCCTCATATTTGCGAGCAGAACAGCAGATGTGTAATTGGATACCAATTTATGAGTCGACTTTTGCATTCCAGCATTATTCAGACGGGTAGTGTGTTTATTTTACAGTTACCATGCTGTTCTTTTTGCACATATTGCCATACATCATTACCTTTAAAACACACATGCATCTAGGCCACCAGCACAAGGCACTTGCACAAAGTCACTCACACACACCTAGGAGGGCCCCTAAATTAACATAATGTCATGCCTGCCCCTTGGAGAATGCAGTAGACAGCTGACTACTGGAGCTTATGAGAATGCTCAGTTGTCAAGAGGGAAGAATTTACATGAAGGTGCCGCTTCCAGTTTATGTGCTATGCATGACCCCCACATGCCAGCTAGTGCACATGGTATGTGCATGTGTGTGATGTGGAGGGGTTACATGTGTACATATGCTACTTTTTAAGACATTCAATTGTGTGTGAGGGTGTTTATGAGTCCTGTCTCTGTCTATGTTTGTCTGTGTGTGTGACTCTGTGTTATATTTGTGCATCTATCTGAGCACTTTCATAATGCCTTTTCAAGTGAGTGTGTGCGCGTGACAAAAGGAAGACAAAAGACAGCCAAAGAAAGCCTGATCCCACAAGGACTCAACAATCTGTTTGATGTTGCTTCTCTGACCTTGTGAGGTGTGTGAACACACATCCTGTTCAGAGTTTAGCTACAGCAGGGTGAGGAAATAAGGAGCTGAAACATACTTTTAACATGATGGCATTTGTCAAGTAGGTAAGCCATTTCACTGTCATATTCAGAGGTCAGTGTGTGGACTGTGGAAGACGCCCCCTCCACTGCACCTCTGCCATTCTATCTCTTTATAACCTACTAACCAGAGTGACATCTGAAATATTATTACTAATAGCCATTTTAAAATCAAAACATTAGAGAAAAACCTTGAATGTTTTGCTTTGGACATTTTTTAAATGTATTTTAAAGAGTTAAATGACTGCATCTCATGATCCAGCCAGGCCTGGAACTGATTCAGCTGGCCAAGAATCAATATGAAACTAAATCTTGAGCCAAAATCTGAAAACAAATACATATTTACTGTCAGTATTTGTTTTTAAAAGAACAGCCCTAATCTGCGGTTGCAGAAAATATGTCCAAAGGCCATGCTGTCACGATGGTATGTTTTGTTCCAGGGTCACTCATTTTCCATGAGGTGTGTGAAATAGCACTGACCCTACAAAACCCCTGGCACTGAAGTATGGCATGTCACAGGCCAGCCCTATAACATGGAGCACACACACACACAGCCTATCAACAGGTGGCTACTGTGGATGCTGTGAGAGTCACATTCACAGACGTACTGCTACTATTACTGAAGCCCTAAAACATTGTGCTGTACATTCAAATTTTTATGATTTCAAAAACTTTGCAAATCACATTTTAATTGAAAATGTAAAAAAAAAAAAGTTAATACTTATACTGTATCAAAAGCAACATTGTACATTGCAACTTATACTGTGTATAAACAATTTGTTTCTTGATAAAAAAAAATAAATGGTGCAGCTCATACCTGCACCATCTAGACGCTACCTGACTGAACTTGCCTGCTGCTGCTGAATTTGAGACCTGAGACCCCAGGCACTATACCAACACATAATACAAATTCCCAGCATACAGCAAGCAAACAAAATCAAAATGGCCCAGATTTACTCCGAGCAATGTTTCAGTGGTGCTGCTTATGATTTCTTCCTCTGCAAATGAGTCAGTAAGTGTATCGCTTCCAAGTAGGAAGCAGTGAAACATTGCACAGTGGCCCCGCCGTTACCCAACATATATAACTCCTACCAGCCGATCAGCCAAAGGTTTTGTGGCAATAAACACATTGCATTCAACCACCAGCATGTAATTCTACAGCTTCTCAAAATAATAAATTAACCGCCTTACCAGTTAGTAGACCAACTTTGCTTTTCCCCCTAAATCTGTTGATGAACAGGCATCTTGAACTGAACTTACAGAAACAAGCTCGATGCTCTTGAGTCTGAGATATCAAGGAAGGTTGGAGGTTTTTTTCTTTTGTCACAACAAGGCCATAATACTTACACAATTCAATGTCCTTCCATGAATCATTGGGTTTTTGAAGTTTTCCCTTTTGTAGGTTTTTATTTAATCTATTACACTGTCTCTCTTCCCACTTCCCAGTGGGCATTGAGTATCTGTGTAATTAATTAGGGTTGATAGATTGTAGAAATGATGAAGTACAGTATCTAAAAAAAAATGGATGTTACAAGCGTCAATATATCAGTCTCAGAAATCTTCCTCAACTCCATCTTTTCATTAATGAATCCTATCTGAGGTCCCAACCTTAAGGTTACATTTGTTTCCCCAAGGGATACTGTGTCAGGTTTTGCAGATCAGTTGAATCAGAATCCTCTTGAAAGCGATGAGTCAGTCCTCACGCCAGAGCGACCCTCCCATTCCCCCGTCCACCTCAGTTGTACCGGGTGACTCAACTTCCCACCTCACTCTGCGTCTCTCACCCCTTGCTTCACCCAACTTTCTCAACTGTGCCTCCCTTCAGACACCAGGCCATTTCCGCTCTCTTCCCCACTCAACAAATATGTTCTTTGGAGCCATTCCCAGAATACTTTGGCATACGCCCATGCCCACTCCCAATCTGCTCCCTCGCTTGACACAGATCCAGAGGACAGCAAGGGGGCAGTGAAGGTGGCGGGGGGTACACCCGTATAGTTACCGTGCAGTCACGGTGCAACTAACCCTCGAGAAAGAAAAAGAGGGACGGGAGGGAGAGAAGGAGAGAGACTTTTACCTCATGCCCTTTTCTGTGAAACATGGCATTAATGTTTGGACATGGTTTGTTCTCTGTGGAATGGCTGCTCAAAGCGAGCCCCTGCCTAAAAATATCCATTCTTGGGTCTCTTTGATGGAAACTGTGACTCTGCCTAACGACTGCTGTGAAGTTATGAACAAGTGATGAGAGGCACGACGAGAGAGAGATGAGAGAAAGATGGGGAAGGGGTGAGAGAGGAATGGGAGAAATGGGAAGAGGGTGAGAGAGGGATGAGAGACAGATGGGTGGAGGGGGGGTGGAGGGTGAGACAGGGAGAGAGGGAGTAATTGGGTGAAGAAAGGACATTATGGGTCAGCATGTGACTCATCTTTAGTCTTTCCCTCATGAACCCACAAACAGTGATGTACTCAAATAGAAATGTATTTGGAATCAGGGGACATCTTGTCTCATCGTTTAAACTAAAACATGTTGTGTCATGCTATAACAAAAAACATGACTTTTAAAAGCTAAAAACTGAGCTTTTGAACCAGACCAAGTAAGGGCTGGGTACTGAACTTTTTTTGCACTGACTGAATAGTTTTGATCTTATCGATTATTGAAAAATGCCTTGTCATTCAGAAGAAAATTCCGATAAATATGTCTGTTCACAGAGCGGACTGTTTCTGGGAAATAAGCTTCATTGTACAAACTCTTGGTTACTTAATTACAGAGCTTTCCTGATGGACATATGGCTTTAGCTTACTTGTTACTAGAGCAGCTAACCTTAATTGTTAGCTGTTAGCTGCCACAGGCGGGCAACAGAACTGGGTTCAGCAGCCACCCAGTGAACGTGACCGGTCACATGGACGAACACAGCCTCCAAGACTGAGAACACAGCACCATGGTTGTACTGATGTGGTATTCTTGTTGGGTTTGGCTCCCATCACCCCGAGACTAACCGAGCTAACGGCAGTTAGTGGTTAGCTAATTTACTTTAGCTCAGTTAGCCGCGTGGTGTCATGCAACACCACCTCAGCACTGTAGTCTCTTCCCTGTCATCAAACTGGCCTTCTTCGGTCTTGGAGGCTGTTTTGGTTCCAGTCTGGCCATGTCCACTGGGAGCTCTCAGTCCATGAGGAGTCAGCTATCAGGACCACTCTCCACCCTAGTGTTACATGGACCGCTTTAGCTGCAGGGCAGGGGGGCGTAACATACAGCACTATTGGCTATTGTAAATGCCAATCAATGTCTGTGACAAGTCCCTCCCTAGCTGCTTGTTTTACAGGAAAAATGAAACTACTAAGCACTCCACTGAGCTTTTCATGGGGATTTTAAGCTGCAGCATGCTTGTACTAAGATCTAATAATGCTGGTAATCAGCTTTCTAACATTACATGTTGTAGAGGCATGCAGGAAATGTACTACATTAATGTTACACACAGAGACAGTGCTTTTGTTGTTGTTGTTGTTATTTTTTTCACTGCACATTATATATGTGAATAGAACTTTGTGCTGCTTGTTAACTGGGTAGGCCAGCTAACCTGTTAGCTTGTTGGTGAGTCCATTCACTGGGAAGGAAGCCCCAGTGCATCCTCTCTGCCACCGCAGAGATGGATAACCTGGAGCCGATGAAGAATGTGTTTCTGATGGCTAACATAGTGTTGTAGGTAAAAATGAAGACATACAAAACGTGGCATGTTGGATGCCCTATTTTGTCCACAAGATTGTTCCACCTAGCCCCGTCCCACTGTGCTCTGATTGGCTGTGAGCATGATTGTAGCTATTGGCAGTTGGGAGAAGTTTAGTAAGGAGGTTACGGTGGATAAACTGATCAAACACAGAACTGTGAAGTTGAATATCAGTGTTAACTTTTTTAACCTTAGCTTATGTTATTTAGTAAGTGCAAAAACTACTTGGGCAGGTTTAGGCAAGAAAAATTGGGTAGTTTTAAGACCAAAAACTACTCATAGGCACAAAACTTTAGATCTTTGGTGGAACATTTGCAGGTGTGGAAGCATTCTTTAGCACAGACGAGTAAGAGGTCTCACTCTGCCACTATTTTCCAGTACCACAAATATCACCCACACAGTCGTTTCCTTCTTCCTCTACTATTTTTGTTATTACCTTTGACAGCTATTTCTATTTTTAAATAGTCCAATACTGTCAGTTTCAAGTAAAAACAGCTTCTCCAGCTGCTCCCAGGTCTTTGAACAGAGTCCTTCTTTGAAGTGAGATAATTGTACCATAATGTGTAATGTAATTGTCTTTCTATTTATTTTATTTTCATAAAATTGCTGTTGGAAAAAATATGGTTCAGGAACTGGAATATAAATCAAGGTATTGGTTTCAACATTGGAAATCTCGGAATAATACCCAGCGTTTGATAAAGTAGGTAGCCATTTGAAATACCCTCCAAACATTCCATTTTTTAGTCCACTTTACAGAATGACTCAACGCAGGGGCATTTGTTTCTGAGTATCTTTTCACCTTTGCAAAATCTGCAGCATCGGTTGTGTCAGCTGTCACTCATTTACCAAGTGAATAACTATTATTTACACCTATTATTTATACCTCTGTTTAGAGATATACCCCATAGTGCCATCAATACCTTCCTCAGCAAACCTTTTATAGACCCTACTCAATTTTTTCATCCCTCACTCATTTTGTCAAACCAGTGTTTGTCCTCTCATCCTCCCTCATACACACCACTTCAGAACTGCTTTCTAAGGCTTGAGCAATCTCCCGGTAATGGTGTTTTTAAGTGGCCTGTTTGCATAGAGGGCCTATGGAGAGAGAGGGAGCCCGTGATGGAGCCAGTGACTAAGTGGGGCTTGTTACAGTGACTGAGCTCATATTCAGAGCCCAGTCATCCACTGGGGGACTGGCTGCTACTGTAGTCTGGCTGTGGTCTCTGAGCTATCACCAGCCAACACAGTTTTAGCAGTCTACTGTAATGCGGCACTTGGGGATTTTTCAAAGCGTGACGGCTATGTAGCGTACTTGTACCATGTGTACTATATGCAGTAGTTAATGCCTTTTATATGTATGTCTGCATTTCCGCATTTGTGTGTATGGGCATTCCTGTGCATGTCCCTGAGTGTGTGTGAAACACGCTTGTATTTATTGTCTACATGTGTGTGTTGAATGTGTGCACGGACAAATGTGGCTGCATAATAAACATCCTTTCTCTGATTTGATTGTTACCACAATAAGTCCACCTGAGTGCCCCTAAAGAATTACTAGTCTTCTACCTTCATCTCTGCTTTAGATTTCGTTTTATAGTTTCTTTCAAATTTCCAGTGAAGTTATTTGCTTTTACTTGGCCATTGATAAAAGCTACATTAAAGCGGAGTGACTTTGATGCAGGGGAGAGGAACCTTTGGCAATGGGCCTTGATGAGACAGCCAGCCGGCCAGCCAGCCAGCCAGGTTTTCATTAGATGAATGCTGTGTGGGACTCTCGCCAGATAAGATGGGCGCCAACATACTGGAGCCAACCAATATAGTTATAGCAAGGTGCTCTCTATTTCACTTCCTCTACGTCACTGTCTTTATGGAAGTCTGTGTCTGTCTCTCTATCTCCATCTCTCCCCCTGTGTAACCTGTGAGAGGGTAAGGCTAGCCTGAACAGCTTCCATGCCCTTTGCAAATCAACACACCCAGAGCAGTGATTTCCATAAAGATGTCTCGGCCCAGTTTTGCTTATGAATAGGTCGACTGAAATAGGTAGCTCAGTGGTAAATGTCAGAGAGAGATCCAAGAGGCAGAGAGACATGGAGATATACAGAATGAGAGAGGAGAGTAAAAAGAGAGAAAAGGGTGCAAAGACACGGCATGCAGAAATATGAAAAATTCAAAGGCTCAGCTAAATTGCAGCTGTTGACATAACCATATGATTTGTAATACACACTTGCTGTCAACGGCTATTCTTGGGAACCTTTTTAGATGTTTATATCTTTTTGCAACCCGTAATACTTCCTATTGCCTACATTACATAACTAACTGGACAGCCATAGGTTCATTTTTAGTGTCAATGAAGATGCAAAACAAGATATAGTGCACCAGAGTGTTTCTGTACTAAGTAATTACATTGCTACATCGACTTTTTAAATTACATAAATTGTTTAGATGTAAACAGAATCAGAGTAGCAAGAATTTCTGACATACATGCTTGTAGATCAGCGAAGGTCAGTAACAGACAGGCTGCATAAAAGGCAGCTGTGTTATTCCAGGGTCAGTCTGTAACTGGTAGTCACCATTTTGCCCCCAGACCATGTAGGATGCCCTGGATTCCCACAGATAATAATAGCTGCAGAGAGATGGGCTGAAGAGTACAGCTGGGGCACGACTTTTCCCCTCTGTCTGGTGACCACACGCCATTCAAATGACACTCAGTGTTAGGCTGATGCTTCACAGAAACATCATTTGAAGTAGATTAAGAAACATTAAACATGTCATTTGAAATGAATTCATGTTTGACAAAAAGTGGCAATGTAATTTGGCATCACTGAGTGGGAGTAATTAATTCTTTTGGTCAGAAACACTGAAAGAAAATCCACAAAATCTGCAATGTTATTCAATGATTGACAGCAATGGGATAATTCTGTAGGACATGAAACTAAAAAAGGTATCATTTACAGGTTACTTTTGACTGCCTATTAGGCTCTTCTCAGACATTTCCCTGTTACGTTTAACTATTTTGTCTCTTGCATTCCTTCGCCGGGGCCCCTTGTCCTTAGCTTGTCAAAGACATGACCCTAAGAACTGAATGACCCATACACAGCGGCATCCCAGGGATAGACGCTAATATTTTGAAGTGCTGACCCCACAGGTCACCAAGCCCTTGAATTTGTTAGCCAAGGTAAATTTCGGTGTCTGAAATGTAAAATTTGTAAAAACAACACAGAAAAGGCATGTTAAGGCAACACAAACTTTCTTAACCCTGACACTTGTGTTGTCCTTTTTTCCCATTACATGTGCTGCAGTATTTCATAAAAGTACAAACAAGAACACACGAGAAACTAAACTTCAAACCACAGAGATTCAGTTAGAAGCTACAACAGTACTGACAGACTTGCTGTCTGCCTTTCTCTCTGCTCTTGGTTCCTTCAGGAATCTGCTTCATTTTACTGTTTTGCGTGTGCTTTCAGTTGACAGGAGTCATGTCAAGTTACTCCTGATGAAAACACATTTCCTGATTTTGCTGCTTCATACTAAAAGCATTTAATTGAAAAAATAATGGAGGACTTTTATTGCGAAGAATTTATCGGAAATTAAGTGGTTATCCACTGCTTTACGGCTGCTTAATTCGAGCTAAACTCATCTTTAGTTAGGAAACACATCTTCACGCGGGCAGCCCTGTTGTAATGGAAATGTAAATCCCTGACATGCTGAGTCAAACCGAGTCAAGCCAAGCCAGCACACATATGGGAAAGAGGTATTGGATGTGTCATATACCAGCCACTATAACACCTGCTTCCTTTCATTCCTAAATTTTCTGTGCTGTTTCGTTCCCTTTTCTGTTGCTCTTTCTTCTGTGAGGATTGTATTAGCAGTTTGAGCAGACTTAGTAAACTCATACTTCAGTAGCCCTGACATAAATTACCACTTAAAAGTTTGGGCATACCTTACCATTCGCTTACTTAAATGTGCATCCAAACTTTTGGCTGGTACTCTAAACCATGCATCTATTCACTCATTTGATTTATACTGCACATACAGTATGTCAAAACTCAAGAGTGTTGATACCTGCGTGAATGCTCACACTTACAAGATGCATGTTCAAGCTGTTGATTGCACAACTGTTACATGTGTACCTATAGATTCCTTTGAGTTTACAGGTGTGATAAGCAGTTTGACTTGCCATCTTTATTGTACTGTATGTTGAGTGACCCTGTTTGTGTGTGTCTGTGTATTTATACAAGGCATGGCAAATCCGCTCGCTGATTGTTTTAACTTCTGAGAGGCTGCGTGCACGTGTGTGTGTTTCTGTGTGAGTGCGCACAATGCGACAGATAGCTGATATCTATCGGGGCGTTAAGCTGATTAGTGTGAACTGTGGCCAGGTTCATTTGCATACGTTTCTTATCTCATTAGATTGGTATCAGCCTCTGTCACCATGCAAGGCCTCGACCGGGATGTCTTCGTACCTCGCTCTGTAAGCACACACTCGCACACACACAAAACATGCACGCACTCGCCCTTGGTGCCCCTGGCTAACAACAACACTAATGTGTAACACCAGCCAAGAAGTGCAGCCTCCTCATCTCCTCTTGTCACCAGCACAACTACACCGCTGTCACGGCAACACATCACGTCTTCTCCTCGGGCTCTGCATGTCCCTGGTCTTATCAAGGTCATTAACTCGCATCTCTTACTCCCATCTCTACACTGTCATCCTTGCTCATCTTTTTTTCCTCTTCTTCACTTGTTTATCTTAAAATCTTTTTTATTTATTTCTGAGTTAAAATACTGTCTGTGGTCGTAGAGACATTTCTGAAGTTGTGTGAAGATGTTGCGTAATTTCAGATGGTTCAACTTAAGGTTGACAAAAGTACCGATACTTAAATATTTATGACACCACATGTTTATAATGATACAATCTCCTTTAATTATATTGAGGGTCCTGAAGCTATATTAAAAGTTATCTAAGTGCTCATTCAAGACCTCAGTTCTGTTCAGTCTTTTTTGTCTCAAGTCTCAAGGAATAGGGATTTTGAGTAGTTAATAGACAAAAGATATTGATATATAAGTGCACGCTACACATACAGTATGCATCAAGACTGTTCTAAATGAATGATTGAATTTCCAAATGAATCCAGCAAATTTAAACGTCCAGTGTGAGAATTTAAGAGTTTTATTGGCAGAATATGGCAGTAATGGAATATAATATGCATATTTCTTCATTGAAACCACCTGAAAATAAGAATGGATGTGTTTTTGTTACCTGAGAGTGAGCCATTTATATCGACAGAGGTAGCGGTCCTCTTCCACCAAAGCCGCCATGTTGCAGCGGCCCAGAATGGACAAACCAAACACTGGCTCTAGATATGGCCTTTCACATTTTGCGCAAGTTTGCCATCCACTGTGGGTTGTCCTACAAGGGAAGAGTGAGATGAGGTGTTTCCAATCTGAAAGCTCACCACTAAATGCCTATAAATCCTGTACACTGGTCCATTAATTCACTTTACTCCAAATAGTAGTTGCTTTCATGAGGGAGATATAATAAAAACTTTATTTAGTCAGACATCACACTTTTTATCTTGCTGTGCGGCAGCTAGTCTTCAGGAACAAATACTGACTGTGGTCCCCGTGTTTTGATAAACAGACATGTCAATCTTGTCAAAGGAACCCTCGTGGACATTTATAGAAGAATTAACACACTGACTATTCGACCATTAGACTATCAAAATCTCATGCATCCGGATGACCCTTGAGTTACGAGTGCTGTACTCTTGACGTCTTTATTGACAAATAAAACAACACATCTGTTTGTGCGACTATAATTTGTCTTCCTTCGACATGAGCAAGAATAACACAGCAACTACTTTTTGTGAGATTAATAGTTTCGTATTTCAACATGACAGAATCCTTTAGCTCGTGTTACAGTGGCAGCCTTGTTACTCTGAATCATATGAAGAGAGTTTAAGAGCAGCTTTCACTAGCGACCACTTGTGCAGTTTTGTCAGACAAAGCTGATGTTTAAAGATGCATCTCACACTGCAGCTAGATAGCATTTTATTTACTGTCATGCCTTCCATACCAAGGACAGCATTAACACTTTGTTTTATGAGTTCTGTCAATGCCGCCACGCCTGTGGACCAACCGATACATTGTTCTCATTTATCTATCAAGTGCTCGCCCGCCTTGAGTGAGTGGACCGCGCTGAGTGCTTGTTTCAGCACTGCTCGGTCATCTACTCCACATATTTCCAATTTCAGGTCAGACCGTGGATACTGATGGAGACATGCATTATATCATCGCCTGGGCGGCCAGTGGAGACACAGAGAGGTCATGTTAATTTTTAGTTAGAGCCAATAGTGCAGGTTACAATGTGCTGAGGTTAGCATATAACCTCTTGTAGAAATAGCTGTATTCACAAACAAGGCAAGACTGAAGCAATTTAAAACCTTTCTGGGGAGTTTTTCCTTTCCCGATCAAACGAACCCTCCAGAGATTGTAAAGCCCCCCTGAGGCGATTGGTGATTTGTAATACTGGGCAATATAAATAAAGCTTGACTTGACCTTAGGTGCTCTAGTGGTCCAACTATTAGCAATTGATACAAAAGAGAGAGAAAATTACCTTATTACTTTCTTTAGTGAAGGAATACAGAGTTGTGTAGCATTTCAAATGGTTGAGGCACGTATACCTTGAGAATGGGAGGAAAGGAGCAGGAGATAAGAGTATTAGTGGGGAGCAGAATAGTTAATTGGCTTAGAACAATTTTCACAATATCCTTAGTATTCTCATATTCTCTCCCCAAGTGTTGCTAATCAGTTTCATGCCATTGTTTGCACCAGGATTTGCGTGAACAATAAAGCGAGCACAAAATCTCAACATAAGATCGAATAGGATCTGAATTCCATATACATCGTCTGATTATTAGAACCACATTGCTCTTTATTTTCAACCAGCATGTCGGCTGACAGAATAATATGTTCTGAAGCTAATTTAGTTTTGCGAGTCACTTAACTGATGTACTTTAAATAATGCAATAATCTTAAACCTGCCCTTGACCCTGTGATGATTGAAGTGCTCTGAGGTCTTCTGCCCTTTACCCTTGAGTTGGAACCAAGAAGACCAACCAGCAGAACACTGTAAGGACTGTACTATCTTCACTCAAAGGAAGATAGTGACCATGAAACTTAAGGCGGTGTCGCACAGCTTCTGTGAATGGGGTTCAATGCATTGCACATAAACCCAGTGTTGAAACTACTTTAATGAAACTGCAGTTTACCAAACTACTGACCACATTACCCAAAGTAATCATCTACTGAAAACACCACTGGGACTGAATGTAGTTAAACTACCACCCAACTGCTGCAAATTGTAGTTAAACTAGTAATTGTAGTCAATAAATTTATAGCAAGTATTTCTTGTAATAACTACTAATACTACATGTAGTTAATTGCAGTATTGTGTATGGCTTGTATGTATGACTATGTTGGTCACTTTTTCAACTTTAATAACCTTACACAGTTCTCCAAAAATAACAAGGAGATGAATCAATCTGTCAATCAGTCATGTCAGCTAATTCTGATGTGACTGAACTTTATCCCTGACCTCTCTTAAACAAAAAAGGGTCCCCAGATTTTGACACAAGAGTCCCAGAGTTTACCTCTTAGTGATTTTTTTGTACTGTTACATGTACCTCCTCAACGATGAAAGGAGCACATGTACATGCCTGCGGGTTAACTGTTAGTAAGAGTTAGTGGGGAAAAGAGCGCTGCAGAGACAGCCCCTCACATCTCTGCTCCCTTCAAGAGGCTAATGCTTTATTTATAACACTGCACCCCCCAGGTGCACACCTCAGGTCCCTGCACAGCCCCTTCTCTTCCCCACAGGTATACTCTGCGCTTCTGCCTCATACTGCGCTACCTAGCGCACCTTCACATGCCTTTCCTTTCAACATCCCACTCCTGCGGCTGCATAAGAGGAGGAAGTTGAGGAGAGAGATACAAAGACTCGGTGTGACGCACATACAATCTGCAGACTGAAGCGGTTTCACAGCCATGGTCTCCGATGTCTCGCTGCAGTTCTCTCGTGTGTTGAAGAGAAAGAACTGAATCCCCTATCCTCTAGCCCTGCTCGCTCCCACCGAGCCGAAAGATATGCCACAGAGGAGAAAGAGAGCGCCAGAGATGGAGAAAAAGAACTGTGGAGGAACACTAAAGGAATGGAGAAGCAGGATCGGAGGGGAGGTGAATGGAGAAGACAAAGAAGTGGGAGGGGGGTGAGAGGAGAAAGGAGAGATTGAAGAAAGCATGATAAAGAGGGAAAGAAATAGTGTCTCGCTCTTTTTAAACTTGGAGATGCTCAATCCCTTCTTCTCACTCCAACCTGCATTTCTGGGTCACTAGAGACATTTAAACTGCACTTATAATTAACAGCTATTTTTAAACAGGGAGGGAGAAGTGGAGCGGTGGCGAGGTACAAAAGCATTAAAATTGCCCCAGATTCGCTATTGAATAGGACACATCAAGGCAATATGCTGGCAGATCAAAGTGAGCGCGGAGAAAGGAGACAGGGCCGATCAGTGGGGATAAATTGTTCCCTTTATAATGGCATAAGAATAGACCTCTTTGCAGCTGAAACAATTTAATAACTGCATTCATTACCTCTGTCCAGCCTGTCTCTCTGTCTGTCTACTGCACAATGTGCAACCGCCTTTGCCATGTGCTACCTCTCTTTGTCTCTCCTTCCCTCTTTCTCTTTGTCTTCCAAACTTATCACCTCATTCCTTTTCTTTCTTTACATCACTCAGTCCTCGTTTTGTCTCCTCCCACCCTCCAATGAGTCTAGCGTCCTCCACCTTTTCTCCAGCCCCCTTGTCCCTGCTGTCTTGCCTCTCCTCCTGCATGCTCCAGCAGTAGCTACAGCAGCAGAGGTTCCACTGAGCCAATGTGCTGCAGGCCCCACAATGAAGATGTGCAATGTCTGACACTCTTGGAATGAGAGCCCTAATAGAAGGGGAAGCGGTTATCACAGAGCTCCCCCAGGACCAGCCTCTGTGTGCCTGACGCTAATTATGGCGCATGCAAATGAATGTGCAGCATTAAAGTCAGGAGAAGCCTGCCTGCCTGACTCTGTGTGGAGGGGTTGTGTGTCAGCGTGTGCATGTGTGTGCACAGGCTGTGTTGTTCACAGTGTGAGTGTGTGAGCTTGTTTGGATGCTTGAAGGTGTGTGTGTGTGTGTGTGTGTGTGTGTGCATTCACAGCAGGAATGAACCACCGGGCCAATCCCCTTTTACCTTTTCACTTCTGCAACGGTTTAGATACTTACACCGATTCTTTCTTTATTCTTTTATTCATTAGTATAGACTCAAGGAGTAGGCCATGCATCAAGGATTAGGATGAAGAAACAGGCAATAATACAACCTCTCTCTATCTCTCCGTCTCATGCACAAATGTGAGGTTGAGCAGAGAGGATCTCACGGGAGGATTCCTATAAATACATCTCCCTCACATTCACAAGCAACCTCTCCAAGAGGGCGTCTTTATTAAAACCATTTTGTCTTCGCTGTGTGCCCTTTGCATGCTTGTGTGTGTGCCCATGTGTTTTTGCATTTGTGTGTAGTAGCCTATATGTACATATCACCACGTTTGAGTGTGTTAATATGTGTGCATTGTGTTTGTATGTATATCTCTGAGAGTTTTTACACATTTAATTGCATTTTCCTATTGCAGTATGTGTTTGTGCCAGCACCTTTATGTGACAACCCCTATCTGTTTTCCCATCATTGTGTGTGTGTGTGTGTGTGTGTGTGTGTGTGTGTGTGTGTGTGTGTCGTCTATATGTTGGCCATCTTATCTCCCCATTAGCCTCTTGTGCCCTGACCAGTATTCCCTCTCTCCCCTCCCTGCTTTCTCTAATGGGTAATTTAGCCATGCTCGCCTGACATCTAGCCTATTCCTTGTTTAGTTGCCATGGCTACGCAGGCCTATGGATTGCTCCCTTGCTCCCCTGGCCTTGCTGTGGATGCTATAGATGTCTCAACTATTAGAGGGCAGAACTGCTAAACACACACACACACACACACACACACGCACACACACGCACCTTTCT